>JANIJG010021695.1:108702-123135 GCA_024611175.1 Megaceryle torquata
AATCCCCCCCCCCCCCCCCCCCCCATATTCAGACTTGCTTACATTTACTCATTTTCACAGTGATCAAATTTTGGATTTCCTGATAAAATCATCTCTATCTTTATTTGTTTTAAATATTTCAGACATATTAGCTTGTTTTCACTAAATAAATTCCTTGCCTCCTATTTTCCAACTTGCATGCATGGGTAGTACAACTGTCTGTAATACCTAATTTGTATATTCTAATATTCTATTTAATAATTTCCTTACACAGTCAAGTTGCAAGCACCTATATCAGAGACATGACAAGACTGAAGGGGACAATGAAATAGAAACTATGAAATATAAACTATCTGTCCACTGTGGGCTTTTCATTGCTTATCATCATTCAGATGCATAGGGCTGTAGGGAAACTTGTAGCAGTACTATTGTACCTTTGATTTTTAAATACAGTTGTAGACTTGATGATATGAAAAACAAACAATTTAGAATAAAATTTAAGCTACCACAGTTGAGAGAGTTTCCATATCAGTTTAATAATTACTTCTTTAATCAGATAATTTGCCCTAGATACACTCTAGAGTGTATTTAGACTATACCAAACCTGTACTAGGCAGCATCCATCTTAGTCATAACACCTCTTCAGCTTCACCTCATCATAGGCTATTACACACCACACTTCAACAATAGGCATGTTTTTCATGTTTCTACACCGAGTCTCATTTTCCATAAGCAACATTTGTTGTTCTTCATTGTCCCAAATTAACAAAAGAAAAATCAAATGAAAGTAAGCAAGATTCATACTATAGCACATTGTTACAATTAGTTTCTCCAAGTATCCCAAAATGTAGCTAGAGAGTAATAACTAGATTATTTTCCATTACCTGATCTTGTAAATAACAAAACATATCATTATAAACTTTCATAAATAAAGCAGTCTAATAACATACTTAAGCAGGTGAACATAGATAAGGAAGCAAAAAACAGTTAACTCCTTCCAAATTTAATCAGAAAGGAAAAATCCCTCCTTAGAAAATCCCCCTATAAAAAGGAAAATCCTTTTTTTAAGACAGACCTAAATTGGTAGAACAGCATAAAAGTGCATCGCACCTTTTAAGGTTTAACTTTGCAGGTATGCAAGGCTTAAGATTTCCATACATTGAAGGTAGATTGTAGCATTACAAAAATAAAGGTTATGAAAGCTGCTTTTATTTATAAAAAAAAAAAAAAAAACAAAACACACTGTCTTGAAGGTTATAGGTTGCTCCCACTAGTAATTCTCCTCCATATCCATAGCTTAAAACAAGAAACCTCTCAGAGCTGTTTGCCATTGTTTTAACTCCAGAATAAAATTCTTGAGATATAAGAAGCCTTCTGTTTTCACATGGCCATCCAAGTGCTCACTGGCAGAGTAATAAATAGAAATAAACTGCAGTTTGGAACATAGGACTATTATTTTATCATCTCAGGTTTACCTTCAGTGTGGATTAACTAAAAGCTAATTTACAACCTAAAATCCTTCTCAAATCCTCAAATTCACATATGCTAAAACACTTTCATCTCTTAAAGTCATATGCATAAATACTGGGTTCATACATTAGATGGCTAGAACTAGCAGCTGAAACAAACTTTTAATAATGGAAACAGACTTCATAATTCTGGTTTACCTGCTAAACATGTTCCTGGAGAACTATCCATCTGGATAAAACACATCCTGCATACAGATTTCTTGGCTGTGCCATATCACAGGGGCCGTGACTTCAGCAGAAGGAGCAATATCAAGGTAGGCCTAAGAAGAAAGTAGAATATCCAGCAGAGTATATTAGCCTCTTAGTTAAGGACAACAGTCATCAACCAAAATCCATAACCTTTACATCCATTTCCTAAAGCTGAGGGGAGGAGAAGAAATCCTGAAGATAGAGCAACCAAAGGGCTGAAGTTATAGAAATAACAAATGCTGGAGTTCTCTTCCATGCATCTATACCCAAAATATTAATAGAGGTTTATAACTAGGTAACTATATATATATATATGAGCTATGCACACAAAAGGACTCTTAGAAGTCAGCAGGTTCTGTGCTCCTAAGTTAATTAGGGCATAGTGACAGTCACAGGCCTAGAACTGCAGCCTTGAAACTTGGAATTTATTGTTACTGCGATTACAGTGATATGACCAGGAATTCTCTCCTGGAGTTTGGCCCTGAAAACACTCCTCTCTCTACTGACAAAGGAGTAGGCAACTTTAACTGTCCCCTCTCAAGGCATAGCTTATCCACCCACATCATGGAAGACCTAGATTCAAATTACAGTTTTATCAATGGGATTTTGAACCCAAATTTCCCCACTACCTGCAACTGAATATTCTGATTGAGAGATGCTTTCAAGTGTCTCCTCAATGAGCTTTCACAATTTCCAAAGAGAAGTTTGATATTTAGTTAGCAATAGAGAACATGCTCAGCTATAGCTTATTGACTGTGACACCAACTTCGCTCATTTTTAGGATTTGCTCCAATTACTGCTCATAGGAGCAGAAAGCACAGAGGAAGGGACCCACATACTCCTTCATCCTGTAGTGCAAGACCTACTGAAGTGAGGCCAGCAGGGCACTTCTGCAGACAGGTGCTCAGCACCAGCCTGGGGAATTAATCTGGCAGATATTTTGGTGGCCAGAGACTTTGGGCATCTCCATAGTGACACAAACACTGAATAGGGTGTTCTGACGATTCAGATTTTTAATTTAGGTACTATGCGTTAGTTAAGCACCTAAGCTAGTGGTAGAACACATTTAAGCAAAATAATGATGCTGGATTTGTTTAACACTAGGCTAATTTTGTAATGATTTCTTTAAATAAATACTAAAAATTATTTCTATATTCTAAGTGTAAGTCAATTGGCTCTCGGTATTTTTGGGAAGGTCCCTGGATTCTATAAAAGCTGGAAACACCATGAAGATGTATTTACAGTTGAGAAAGGATTTGTTTGCCCATTAACCTCAGCATTACTTTTTCTGATTTTAGTTTTAATATTACATCATTTCAGTTTTCAGTATGCCAACTCTGTACAAACATCACGACACATTCACCATCTAAGTGGTGAAAGCTGGGGGCAGCTAAATTGCTTTATAGGTACTCTGCTTGTTGGCATTCTGTGCATGTTCAAGGCAGCTTGATGCTGATATTTACACACGATTGACAGCAAACCACTTTGTTTAAAATAGAAGAATTTCTAAATTCATTAAACTTAGGTCCTGGCAAGGAAAGAACTGAATGACAAATACTATATTAGCTAAGCATAAATGCATTCCACCCAATATGATATACCAAAAGGAAATAAAATGGGACCTTGCTGTCATTTGATACTAGAGACCAGTTTAACTCTTTAACCATGCTGGATGGCAAGACATTTGTTCTCTTAACAGCAGTTTCAGATGGCATTTTTAAACCCTGCCACCTTTTCACTGAAGAACAGGAGATTAGACTTCTACAGACTCTGAGAGACAGGGAGTGGAGCCAGCAGCAATATTTAGCACAGACTGACTGATTTCTGGCACCATCTAGTTTTTCTGCATCAGGAACCTGGCAGCCTGGTAGGTGCTTCTCAAAGATGCTGATTGAATACTTGATACTAGTGCTATGCAAAGGCCCAAAGTGGCACAAGAAAGAATGAGAAAAAGTATGTCCTATGCCCCAGGACTACATTAATTCATTAATTCCCCACCCCTCCTGGTTGTTTGTTTTGTTTTGTTTTGTTTTGTTGTTGTTTTGGGGTTTTTTTTTAATAAAGATAGTGAAGGAAAAAGTCCTGGGCAGAATGCCAAAGCCAAGAGAATACAGACCCTGTTCATAATTTAGCTTCTAACTATGTGTCTCACAAACATCTATATCAAACATATTATACACAAAGAAGCCATAATGCAAGGAAGACTTAATTATTAATTTTCATGAGGCAGTATAATCTACAAAGTACAGATTTTTTTGACCAATAAAAATCTATTTCCACTCAGAATTGTAAAACTCCATTGAGTCTTTGTAATTTTATAAAGATAGTGAATTTATACTCATTCATTACACTTAAGGGGTTTTGAAGTATAGAAATGACAATTCATCACCACCTGCTCTGTATGGAAAACTGATGATCATTTTATAAAAACAGACATTTTGCTGCTGAACGTCAAAACTGAATCAGTTGATGAGTACAAACTTTGAATGTTTGTGCACTGTAATATTTTACAGAAATGCATTTACGAGCATAAAGACTTGGTTACAGACTTACACCTTGTAAAACCAGAAAGACAGACAGATAAGGTAAATTTATATCCTCAGTAGGGCACAAAAGAGTGGGGAAAGAGGAAGAAAAAAAAAGTCTTACTGGACTATACCAGGCAAACAAGCATACACTCGTCAATTTGGAAAATTTCTGTCAATCCACTCAGAGAAGCTTTCTTTCCATTTTTCTGAAATCACATTTAGTTTGCTATGCATAGGCTCATTCCAAACAAGGATTCTCAATACATGACCAACCCAAACCACTTTCTCATTTATTTGGTTCTTTGAACTACTCATGCAGAGCTACTGAAATAGAAAATAAGCTACGTTCACATACAATTCATACATAGGAATTTCCTAGTAGAAAAAATGGAACATAGTTTTATGCTTTTTCCTATAATCCACTTAAAATTATATTTTTTCTGACTTCCCTTGGTGTTTTTGTGTAACATACTCCATCTATATAGACACATTTTCTTGGTGAACAGGTCTAGGGTTATTCTGTTGTTGATTAGTTCATGACCAGACTGTTTTGTGATTTCATCAAATACCTGAAGTGCAAGTGTAAGGAGACTCAGCTGCTTATTTGCTTTGATTGAATTTCACATTTTCTAATTCTTTTTATTATAGAAGACTATGAAGGACTATGTACTTCCCACAGGATAGGGACAGCTGATGTCTGAACATTAAGAAGTCAATATTTGGTGTGGCATGAATAAAAGCATCCAAGTGTGAAAGAATTTCATGATATAGATCCAAGAAAGAACTCGAACAAACCCAATCTGGAGTGCAGGCAGAAGTGCAAACTGAAGTTTGAAACTACTCTAAGTCAGCACCTATTATTTGAAGAAACATTAAGCTCATTGAACAGTTACAGATGAAAATGGAAGAGCAGGTAAAAGAAAATCAGGTAATGGGAACAAACCAGAGAATATGTTCTCCTTCATAAGGAGAAAGGAAAACTGAGACATCTGTCAACAGCCTATAACTTGGATGCTTGTTAATGGTTTTATATTCAGTTGCATGTTATTAAATTGGAATTACTACAAAGTGCAAGTTTCTATATAGTTTGGATTAACTACAGATACTAAGAACTAAGGAGTCCTAGACTATTGCAGTTTTCATCTGAAAGATATATTGCATTGTATGATATTCTTGCACTCAGATTGCACTTCTTAGTGATGCACAAAAAGCACTGGAACTTCTAGCAGAAATTCCACTGAGTGTCAAGGGAAGGGATCTTTTAAGATCCCTTAGTCATTTTGAAGTTCCCTGCATGCAGTTTCAAGATAATATTTTGTTTTTAAAAGCCTGGTATGTAATTTGTAGAAGGTAGTAAAGAACTTTCACTAAGCCCTTCTCCCTTTTACCTGATGAATTCTTACACACAGCTCTCCTGAAGCACAGTGACTTGCACAGATGTAAACAGACATGCACACACACAAGATATTGACTACCTATGTCCCCATCAGTTTGGTTTAGAGGCAGCGTGCCCAATCTGAAATTGCCTGCCCCATAGCTCTAAGAAAAACACTATCATAGTTTTGATGTTATGGCATTGCTCAGGTCTTTTTTCTTGAAGGCAACTCTGCTGTTTTCTTCCACATGACATTAGGTTTCCTGGCATGCAACATAGGCAAGCCTCCCCCCCACACCCCCTCAAAAATCATGTGTGACCTTCCTCTCTCCTGTGCCAAGGAAATAATTAAAAAACAAAACAAAACAAAACCACACAACAGCCACCACACACACACACAAAAAAAAACAAAAACAAAAAAAAAACCACCCAACCAACCAAACAAAAAACCCACAAAACCCACAAAAAACCCACAAAAACAAAACAAACAAACAAAAACACAGCAAAAAATATATCACACATACAGCAAGTACTGGGTATAAGTGAATGTTTTCAGAAGACACATTCTATGCAGGTAATCCAATGTAATAATAAACAGCTGAATGAGATTCTGATCCTAACTTTCAGGTACCCAAAACAGGTGCTTAAGAGTAAACATTGAAAAGAAAGCAAAGAACAGAGGGGAAAATGTTAAAAGTATTATAGGAACAGGGCAGTGCTACCTTTATTTTTGATATTCAGGAGGAGATTGTCATGACTACAGTAGCCCACTCCCTTTTTGCACTGAATAATTCCCAGCATTTCTGTATCGCCACTTCTCTGCTGCACATATTGAAGACATAAGTTTCTAATCTTCCAAGTGTGGGTAGAGAGAATGGGAGAACAAGAAATACTAAGAAGCTTCCTCTCCCCCTTTGCCCTCATATTCCTGGACAATACTTCTCTTTTTCTCCAGACTTGAGAAATTCACCACCTCCACAATAGAGGGAAGAGAAAACTGAAAGGTCATAACTGATTTATATATGCATCATAGGAGTTTTTATTTTATAATTTAAAAATATTTTTAAATTTATATTTCTCAAACAGCAGGTGTGAAATTGCAGCTCCAGAGAAAAAAGTGAGCAGGATTTGTCATTCTGTTACTGTCTCATTAAATAGGTTGTTTACATTAGAGAAGAATCTGTAACTCAGAGACCATTTGTCTTCTATTGACATCCAGTTTTTACCCTAGAAGTGGTGCAAATTGCTAAGTATTTTAGCTACTCCTTTTTGTGTCCTTCCTTGCTTCACCGTGTTTTACATTATATTAGCAATCATGTGTGTCGCACATGACACTATGAGCTCTTGTGCAATGCATTCAGTCTCAGCCCTCAAAAGACAGTTAAGCATGATCCACATTTCAAAACATGAAAAAAGGTTCCAGAGACATGAACAGACTGGTTATATCCTTTCTTTGGTCTTATAATCTTCTTTCCATTCTATTTACTAACTTCTTCCTCAGTCTCATTCTGTCTCCCGCAGCCTTAAGGAATACCATGTGGAACCTTAAACCAGTTTCAATCAGTGGTATGAGGTCAGCTATCAGATCCATAAGACCATCAAGATTATAACATATGTATCCCCAGTCCAAGTGCAGTACCCTCTTCAGACAACTATGCTAGGTATCATATTGAATTGAAAACAAGTTATATTAAAAGACAGCAGGATCATTACTTCTCCCTTCTGCCCACCTCCTCAAGTGCCTGAGGTCATTTTCCACAACAAAAATTAAAGCTCTTTTTGGAAATGTTTTTGTGCTAAACAGCAGTGGTTAATTTCTTGCAACTAATTAGTTATTCAAGTGGAAGTATAATGAATATGATAAAGTGCTTCAATTGACTTTCCTTCTAACAGCATACTTCTAGAAAAGATGCAATAAATTAGTGAGGTTTTGGAAATCTTTAAACAAAGCAAGTCTGTGACAGGGAACCATTAAAGATATAGCCATGTAATATTTATGTACCTAGCTGACTTGTGCTTTTAACCTAGCACTTTCAGCTATAGCTTTTTAGCACCTGGGTCATATTCACTAAGAATGAAATTCACCCTATCTGCTAAAAGCCAGCATAATGTCTCTGCATAAGGTATAGAGAGTTACGGTAGAACTTAAGTGATGGAGCCTTTCTATTGAATAGAATTTCATCCAGATTTTTCCTAAAGAAAAATACAAACAAAACACCCTTATAATGAGCACAGATATTTTAATCTGTGTCTCAGACTTCCTGATTACTCTACAAAAGAAAAATCAATAGATACTTAAACAAGAAAGGTTTTACAAATCCAAGGAAGTATTGATGCAAGAACAAAACTTCTCAGAATAGCCAATGCCACTTGTGGATTCTTCAGATGATGATTTGTTGATTAAGAGTGGTTACTAAGGTGTTAATAGGAGAACTCTACAGATTTTTAAATCTGTATAAAATGCCATCCACTGAATCCAAAAGCTATTAATTCATTACAGGTTGAGTGTTTAAATACATTAGGAACTTCAGAAAAGCAAAAACTGGTTATGCAGATATACACTAAGTTTGAGCCTTCCAGATATTACACATGTACAGATCAGATCCCCTTAAATTTCCAAAAGGAAGAGAGACTTCCCTTTCTTCCATTACATTAAACTATGTCTGCCTGTGTGTTTATATGCATTTTTAAAATGCACGTGTATGATATGCATTTTTTAAATGCGCAAAAAGCATATGTGAAACAAAGGGAATGGTTTGATAATCCCCACTTATTTTGGCTATACATGCTTTCCCCCATATCATTCATTCATTTACTTTATTGCAAATCTTCCAGTCAGTCTTACCACAGATTTAAGAGACAGAATTTGAATTCACAAACCAGTTTCTGTTGAGGTTCAAGACATTATTTCCTTGCCTATCATTCCTTACTGTAGCAGATGGCTGCAAAAAGGGAAACCTTGCTCCTGCGGCTGCAAAAGGGAAACATCAGGAAAGGATATAGGAAATGAAGTTTTCTGGGACTCTAGAAGGTGGGAAGAACCAAAAGGGTTATAAGAAATCAGAAGGGGAATGGCACTGAAGGACAGAGAAAAGACCAAACATCCCTTTTCTTTCCCAATAAAATCATCTTTGCTCTTACCATAGGTTTTTGGGCCAATGATCACTTTCAACTCCCACTTTCCGTTGGAAAAATAAATTAGGAGTCCAGCTTAATTTTGTCAATAGAAAGTTTAAAGTGGTCACTGGAGCACAAAGAGCTTTTCAAATAGTAGCTTAGCTTAACAGGGACAAGGAGTAGTAAGAGTTCCACAAAAATACAGGCAGATTAAAACCACTAAGAATACACCATTTTTCAACAATAAAGATAAGTCTTTTATAACAATTCCTGCAATCTTGTATCTATTTATTGTGAGCTATTTTTCTTTAGAAGAATATGTATTACTTAATGCCTTTGCCAGAGCAGAAAATGTGGTTATGTTCAAAGGTCTTTATAAAAGAAACAAACATCAAAAAACCCCACAACAGAAAACAGTAAACTAGGCATTTACTTCCTGAATACATGGGATTATGCTTTGCATTTGTGCTGTAAATCATTGGATCTAGTACAAGTAATTGTACTGCAATGAGTTTTGCTATGCTAAATATTTAAACTGTGTACCCAGTCCTTCAAAGTCTGAGCTTATTCTGTCTTCAGAGCTTTGTAGGGTTGAGTCAATAGCATATTTGTTTTGAATGGTTGTTCCTAGATAACACTAACAAAAATCTAAACTTGTTTACATCATTTAACATGCCTAAAAGCTTTGCTCAAGACACGGGGGTTGGAGGGGAGGCAAGAAAAAAATGCTATTCTTTAGCACGGTCTTTGCTGTTTAAAATACAAAGTTACACCAACAAAAGGCAAAAAATGCTCTGTCAACTCTGTACCAATACCTCTTCTGCTTTTAAATTGGCACAATGACTGGCATAAAAAGATTTCAAGGAATTTCCTTTTCTCCCTGAAGATAGACATGAGTCTCCTACCCCAGACTGCATGTTGTAGTGACTGCAAGATATGCTTATCTTCTGGGTCCTAAGCCTTTGTTTATCAGAGCATAGCAAATGTGTGATGGAGAGTCAAAGCAAATTGGACAATTTCATGAATACTACAAAAACTTGGTTCCTATCTGAGCAGTACATTCATCTCTAACAGACAGCTGATACATCAGCTTTTTACCAAGTACCCCTCTACTATTTTCTTAACTTGTATAGATATCTTAAGAACAATATTTCACACACAGACAGCCATAGAGGGTTCAACATACTCTCAAATTGCATTTATGGTATTCTGTAAAGTATGGTGATATTTTTAGGAACAAAGATGAAGCATAATCTCTGATCTGTTTCAAATTACACATGAAAAATACTGGTATGTTAGCAACAAACAGATTTGCATGCAGAAATTTCCAAGGAAAAATGCAAGAATGCCAAAATACAATTACAGCAAATGAAATAATGCAAACAGATAATGATTTGCCATCCTTACAATTTCAGAACTATAGTTCTAACTGAATGCTGTCTACTGCCTTTAGTTAGCATCCATTCTGTGTAATATACACAGTATTTGAAATAACATACTTTTTCATATCTGTTACCTAGAAAGATGATACTTCATCTGGCAGCAAAGAAAAGTTAAAAAGGTGCCTCTCTTCCAGTGAATATGTGATTTTCCCTTTAAGGGCCTGGGGCAGTGTGCCTCAAATGCTAATAGCTTGAGTTGTGTGCAATAGACCTATATTGTTTATATAGCACTTCACATCTTCAAAGCACTATGAGATATCAGCCATCAACTACACTTTTATGAGGCTGTAAGTATTACCCCCTAAACATTAGGGTTCAAATGACTTGCTCTTGATCAAAAGAAACTTTGTGCAGCAGGACCATAATTTGAATTTGGTAATTCTCACAGTCCATTCCTTTAGTGACTCAGAAAGAGGGGGATGGGATATTAAAACCAATTGCTACTGAACTCTGCTCTGGCAGTGAGATACAAACACTTGTAGAATCCCTAAGCTAACTTGCACTCAAACAGCACCTTTATTTTATGTTAAGGTCTAAAAATAATTAAAAATCAAAAGCACAAGTTAAATATTTTTTAAAACCCAAAACATTTTTCTGAATGTATGTATTTCACATAGTCACTGTGAAGAACCTAAAAGATGATATACAAACTGTACTGAAATACTCCAGAAATCCTAATATGAGGATACCCATTAATTCTGAAGCAGTTTGGGGTTTTTAAAACCAAGAGGATTTGTAGTCAAGTTAAAAGTAATCAGCCCATTTTCTGCAGGTGAAGAACTGCAATCAGTAGGGCTCGATATCTTTTAGAAATATAGACTATTTTCACTCTCCATATTTATACATATTTTCATTCTATGAAATTTTGGTTGCTATGCTATAGTATATATGTAAGACTAGCTTTAAATATCAAGTCTCCATTCCCATAAAATAAAGAAAAAGGAGATGTTGAAAAACAGTCAGTGATTCCAGTCTTGGTACATATAACTACTAGATAAGTTCTTGACAAACAAACAGGTAACATGCTGAAGATTCTTCTCTTTATAACTGAAAAAACTTCATGTAAAAGTACTAACACTGAGATTGAAGAAAGACAGAATAAGAAAATTCTTATCCCCTGACTTTCTATCCAGTGCCCATTCTTTCTTACAATATCGTCTTTTCCACACCTTACTTTAACTTGTACTCAGTCTTGTTTTCAAGATGTACCATGTTTTCTGAGTGCAGCTTCACAGGCTTCAGAATCTTGCCTGCAGGATCACATGGGAAATAGATCATACTACTACGACAAAAATTTAGCCTGCTACATACAATCCAGATTCATTGAATAAGAAAAGGATGCATGTTAAAGGCTATCACAGGAAAAGGGAGAGTAAGAAATTCCCTTCAAAGGCAGTAATGAGTACAGAGAACTACTAACAGAAACTGTTGTGTTTTAGAAGAGTTGATCATGTTGCTCTTGGTATCTACCCCCTATATCATATAGCTTCTCTAACATTTTTTGGGTATGAGCCACACAGAACTCTGTGCCCAACTGTGTTTGCAGTTACTGCTGTTTTGACTGACATTGCCTCAAACATTAAATTACTGAAATATTTACATAAATTATTAAAGCATAATGTCAGTAGGTAAGCATTACTTCATGGAGATTAATGTAAAAAGCAGTTACCATACTCCATCTACTGATCTAAAGAACAGATGTTTGTGTATGATTTATGGACAGTGAAATATGTGCATATCTTCCATAAATAATAACATGTTCCAGTAACGAAGAGTGGAGAATTGCCATCCAAAATGATGGGAAACTGCAAGCAGTATTAGAATTTATTCACTAACTTCTCAGCTTTAAATAAAAAGCAACGATTACAGGTCTAATGCCACAATCTTGTGTGTTGAAAAAGCTGTTATAACCAAGCAGGACTAACAACATGAAGTAATAAATTGCAGAGGCAAGCTTAATAGGTTAGAAAAGGTCTCTTTCAAAAACATGAAAGCAACTATTATTTGTTAAATAAGAGTAACAATTTATACTGAGGTACAGTAAATCCAAGCAGTAAGCAGAAAGCTAATATTATCTCGAGTGTCTTACATTTAATTCTTTTGTAACTGTCTTTAATATAAAAATTTAACAAAATATTAATCAGGTAAAATTCTAATGGACAAACCAGTTTTGGATTCCACAATTAAATTATTGCTGGAAGTGTAATTAAACGTCTGATTGAATTATCATCATTGTTGCTCCTCACATTTGTTCTGTTCCTAAATTAGCTTGGTTAATCACCATGCCACCTCATAACCTGTCTTTTAGACATGGGTTTTATCCCATGGGTTTAATTTTGAGAGCACACAGTCACTTTTTCAACAGCATTTAGTAAAAAATTAAGTCAAAGGCTACAAACTGGAATACTTTGAATTGTCTCGGTTTCTGGGCCAGCAGAACTCTGATGAACTCAATGAACTGCAGATTGCTCTGTGCTGGCTATGCATATCAAAAGTTTTGATTTAGTTAAAACAAACACAAAAACCCCAGAACCAAACAAAAAACTAAACAAACAAACGAACCCCACAAACCACACACCAAAACCAAACCCACCCACAAAAACAGTCTTGGTGTTAATTTGCCTCAAAAAGTGTTTTCTGGTGTTCCAAGACATTCTCCCCCTCTTATTTCACGAAGAAGAACAAGGATGATCCTGCATAACTTTAGCTTTCTTCCTACCATAATGTACAAAAAAAAGAAGCATCATAGAATGTAAAATTTAAACATGAAAATCACATTTTTTCCCTCCTGTCTCAGGCTGGCATGTACTAGTGCTTCAAGATGTTATACAGCTGCTACTTTTCTCCAGAGATGGCTGTACTCCAGTAAATGGTGAAATACTCCCTAAAACATCTTTTTTTTCCAGCAGAGGTTTACAAAGGTATTTCCATGGGCTGAAGGAAACATGAAAATATTGTGATTGTCTAGTTGGATTTGCTTGAAAACATGGACCTCAGAATTCCTGCATTAGTAATTAGGAGCCAGTGTTACATTCCAATACACTACAGAAACAACTGCAGTTAGTGTTTGTAGAACACAGTGAGAGTCTTAGACTATAATGAAGGTTATTGGATGCTGTTCTTGCAGTTTAAGACCACAAAGGAAACAAACACTTCTCATTTTGTCAGAAAAAGGACTTCATCTTGATAACCACACAGAGTTTTTATTTTCAGCATATAAAAATCAAAATACTCTAAGAATAAATTGAATTTCTAATAACTACAAGAGGAATTAAATCCAGCTGACTGGTGGAATCACAGTAGTGTCAATACTTACTGAGATTTAATATTACTGCTAATTTATTGCAGGAAAAACATCAATATAACATGACAATTTGTCACTTGAGAGAAGTTTAATAAAAAAGATGAACACAACAAAAAAAATAGAGAAGGTAATAAAAACTGATAACTGATCAATCTACTTCACTTTTCTTTCCAGATGAGCATCCAGGTGCCAGCTGGTATAAATGCAGATGCCACTGACGTCAATGGAGCTGTGTCAGTTTACAGTAGCTGAAAATCTGATCCTAAGTGTGTTAGTGACATTTGTAGACACTGCCACATGAATTCACTTCTGCCACACAATTAAAAACACATTCACACACTGCATTTCTTCCTGTCCCTCAGTGTATACCTGGAAGCCTGTTGGCAGACTGCGGGAGAGGACAAGTGGGAGGTGGAAGTAGCCAACCACTGTATCCATGAGATAACTTCACAATATGAGTATTAACACTATTGTTCTGTTGTTTTTCTTTAACAGAAATTAATATTTGCCTTCAAAAAGTTTTAACTCCACCTTCCAGTAACAATTCAATGCCAGCAAAATAGATGCCATAAGCCCTGTGGAGTAGCTACCATATAATTATATTAGCATACTATTTTAATCAGCATACAACCTGAAGACTGTTTCAATGCATCATTAGGTAAATTATCTAAAATGGTAAAAGAAAAAAACCCACAACCAAATCTGAGATCTGTGTACTCACTGATGTATTTGTCCTAAGTGATCTCACTGCTGTAGAAGCAGTAAGATTGTCAAAAGTACTAAACCAGCTGTTTGAAGTAGCCTGCAAACCAGACCTGTCTGACATCTATAATTTATATTCCATTGAGCACTTATGGGGGGGGGGGGGGGGGGGGGGGGAGAGGGAAAAAAAGAAGGGGGGGGCGAAGAAAAAAGAGGATTAATACCACACCCGCGCCACACTTTGAAGGAGGGGGAGGGGCTCTTTTTT
>JANIJG010021695.1:123235-134939 GCA_024611175.1 Megaceryle torquata
GAAGGAAGAAAGGAAGAGGTGGGGCAATAGAGCAGAGTAGTACTTCACATCTCTGGCCACCATTTCTAAGTAGGGAGAAGGAGCTTTTATTATTGTTTTACATTAGGCAACTGTTAAACCTCAGTGTAGTGTATAACAGTTGCCAGTATTAAGCAGTACAATGAATTTGAACATTAGTCTTTTAATTTAAGATATCAAGGTCAAAATGGACAAGCTAACTAATTAGAACTGAAGTTGCAGTACACATAACATTGAAGTAATTGTTTGTGCAGCAAAACACACATATCTTCAATTTAGGTCAAGCCATCAAGAGGAGGAAAAGGACTGAAGACTGAAGATGAGATGCTCTACTTCACACAGTTGCCCTCTGGAAGGACTGGCAAAGGCAGTCACTTAAATTAAGTACAGGTCATCAGACAATATATCTAATCTATTCCTAAACCAGGCAGCTCTAGCAGTCCAAATCCCTATGGCCTTTACAGCAACACAGTGAACTACTTCCTCATGTACCTCTGTCAATTCACTTTAGATTCCAATTTTTTTAAAGTGATATTTCATGTACACCATGACCCTATTTCTCATAGCAAAGAAAGAGCTTTGGTTTATTTATGACCTACTAACCTTAAAAAAAAAAAAAACACCCAAAAACCACACAAACACACACCAACAACCAAAAAACATCCAATCTGAATGTCCACATAAGCCTGAAGATCTGAAATAAAATTTAAACTAAAACTGGTATTTGTAACAGCTAGCTAAGCCCAGTAAGGGATTTTTAAAATGATGAATACCAGATGAGAAAAGATGAAAGCATTTTTACCCTGCATAACCTGCACACATTAGGAATCAGGGCTGGAGCTGAGGAATACTTTTTTGTGTTTTTGTACTTACAAGTTTCAGTCTGTTCCAACAGAGGCTAGGTAACCAAGGAAATACTGAAGTTTTTCTATTATGGGTGGTGGGGAGGGAATAACAAGCACCTGTGAAAGTAATTCCTTCTAAAATGCAATCCACCCAGCTGCAAGCTCTACATGGCTCCTTCCCCTACACCACATCCTAACTGTCAGCATTAGCTAGGCAAGACACCTTACTGAAAGATGAAGTGACAAATTGAAGCAGGGAATAAGAGCATAGGAGTGAGTACTGAAAGAAAATGCATACAGAAAACTAGCTTATAATAGGGAGGATGTCAAATATGAACAACCCTAAACCATAAAGACTATTAATTTGGCTAGAATAATGTTGAACAGATGCAAAAGACTGAGTCAGAGAGCTTTCTCTCATCTGTCATGCTGGTGTAAGGAACTCCTTTTGTAACATCCATGGAGTTAAACTGTGGTAAAGTCAGTACAAATAAGTGAAGGAAAAAAAAAGTTAGAAGAAAAAACAAATAACCAATCAAACTTCAGACCTGAAGTATGTTCAGCAAATAACTCATGCTGCTGTATCAGGGAAAGAAAGTTCTACTGCTGCAGTCAGTTAGAATTCAGATATATTCATAATCACATCTGTCTTTCTAAACAAAACACGTCTAATCTACCATAAAGGAGAAAATGAGTGGATTACATTCTTGTCTAGTTCACCAGTAGGCTATATTAATTATTCTGTCCTTTAGATACATTTGATAGAAAATCAGTTGAGTTAAATGATGTAATACAATGGAAAGTTAAGACAAAGTGCATATGAAGATATTTGTTTACAAAATAGATACAGGTAGCACACTTACAACATGCAGTCTTTTGACGCTGGTTCCCTGTCACAAGTACAAACAAATTTAACACAAAATCCAACATTTATAAAGATTTTTTAAAAAACAGAAATGGATGAGAAGGTATAAGACATCTTTTACCAAAGGACAAGGTAAATGAACAATTCACAGAAGCCAATGAATCTGTCACATAATTTCAGTGCAGCTAGAAAAAAAAAAATTTCAGACAGCTGAGCTGCAGGACCACCTTCTGCAGGAGAATTCTCCTCACAAATTCAACTAAGGTAAAACTCCTAGGTTACCATGTTTAATTCTGTTCCAGCCTCTACAATACGTTCCCCTACAATATGAAAATTACAAGCTTTTTTTTTTAACTATTGTTACTTATTTATAATAAAAATTAGGACAATTGAGATAGCTCAGAAAACTGGAAAAAGAATGGTTTGCTACTGTGGAAATTTTTAAGAACAATCTTTTAAGAACAATCACTTCACTGTGTGATGATCAAGTTCTAGATATGGACAGTATGCCGCCATCTAAAACATATATAAAAAATTTATGTCATCAAGCCTTAACATACATTTGCCTTTTATCCTCCTGAAAATGGTCACAGCAGATTCTGTATATATGAAAATTTGTAAGGAAAAAAGGACTTCTAAGATACTGATTGAGAAATTAAGCTTTCTTAAAAGAAAACTTAAGTTTTTATCAGCCCTAAGTAAATTTAAATCCAAATGAACTATGCCAGGAAAATAAATTTTACTCAGTCGGACAATGTATAATTGGCTAACACTGATTCATAAAACTCTTAGCCAGCTCTGTTCTTATATGAGATATGTTTTTGTTTTCTATGAAGTTCACTTCCATGTAATAACAGACAACATTAATTCACTTGTGCCTGGATCCCCAACCTATATTGTTAAAGCCTGAATAAGTGAAATATCTTTTCTTTTCATAGAAAGAAGTTCGGAAAACTGCCAGTTCCTTGCACAAAGACTGAAATAGGATGGGCAGAGAAGGGTATTGATGTCGGTAAGAGAAAAACAACTGAAGTTGCATCAACTGTATAATTAAAATTATAATGTGATTTTTGATTTTCCCCCTCCTTTCAGACATTTGAGGATGCTGTCAAGTCAATGGAGTTCTGTTGTAGTGGTTGCTTCAGTGAACATTCAACGCTGTCGGTGAGTTTGGAATTAAAGTGAAAACCATCGACCGTTGATTGTACCCTCCAGCTAACCATCCTCCTCCTTACTTCATGCTTTCAGGCCTTAACACGGAAGATAGCAACCTAATCACCATGTGATGTTTCTCCCCCACCCTGCCAAGCTTTACAAAAAGGTCACAATCAACATTCATTGCTGTCGGTGGGTTTAACTATGTGGACAAGCTCACTGAACAATGAATGCAACTGTGGCCCCACATTTTACAGGTGCTGTTGAGAGGAACATCAGCTCTGAAAGCAGTAGTGAGAAGCAAGCATTTCTTGTAGGCTACATATTTCTGGTTAAAAAAAAATAAATTGTTTGGGGATATTAAGTTTTTACTTGCTTGTTTAAGTGTGTTTACCTTAGCTGACTAGAAAAAAAAATAAAATCACTGCTTTCTGGAATATTGTCCTTCCAGGACTGAGCATCATTGACACCATAATAATTCTTATTTGATATGTATGCAGAAATAAATAACACTACAGAAAACTTTATATATACTCATTCCTAAGGACTCTGAGCATAAGAGGAAAAAAAATTTAAATCTCATTCTAACTAGGTGTTATGGAATAGTTAAAAAATTTCTTCTATACTTGTCATGACAAATACAAATGGGAGCCAGAATTCCAAGATGCAAATAAGACATATTAAAGATTAATTAATTTTACATAAAACTGATTTTAAGCACCTAGACACCAAAGCGTTAAGCATTAGGCAACAAATACTATTACACTTGCCTTTTAAAAGATCTGAAAGATGATAGAAATATCCAGAAATAATAATGAAACAGTAGTTAAACTGTAAAATTATTGTAAACTTTGGGTACCTATGTCACACTCTTAGTAATACTGATAGTTGTAAGAAAATAAAAACATAAATAAAGCTCACAACTTTGTCTTTATTTACTTACAACTCTTTATTAACCTGGTCAGATACACAGAAGGATCAGTCCGTGTTTCTCACATCGCACAGTCATCAAAGGTAAGTCCAGCCTTTAGACTTAGTGCAACTCAGCTATTCTGCAGTAGAAATTGCTTCCAAAAGATAAGTAATCACACAGCATTCATGTGCTTCCTTCTCATGGGGGAGGGCCTGTTAGCAATACTTTATTCTGATTATACCCCAAGTTTCCTTGACACATCAGTTATAGAAAAGTTGCCTTATGTACTGTACTTGCTTGTTTTATCCATGTTTCACCACGTAGTAACTGAACAGGATACAAGCATCAAGGCTATCATGGGAGGATACAACTGTAGCTACTTGAACTTCGTGTTACCAATCTATTTAAATGATAAAAAAAAAAATTAATCATGAAAGGAATCAGTCCTCAATCCTATGCAAGACTAATATTTTTCATAGGGAAAAAAAAATATAAATCAGTTCCTCAAACATATAATCATACTACAATTAATCCTAAAATTGCTTGGTCATTAGTTAAAATTAATATTTGCAAAGATTTACTTTTTCTTCATTGTAATATTTACTAGAGAAGAACCCACAGAGTCTATTGCTCACTGAATACTATTGTAGTCAGAGCAGAGTACAGTATTAAAAAGGGATGCTATGCATGTATGACTTCTGAGCAACACTATTCAGAAATAAACCTCTATCTTTAAGTCTACTCATTTCTACAAAAATAGGAACTTGAATTACTAACAGCTTACAATTGCAGAAAGATAAGGATCACATTAAAAGCTGGAATCAAAGCTATATATTCTAGATAGAAAGATAAAGGTTCTTGCAACATTATGCATCAAGGTTCCTTATTGAAAACTGAAAATCAAGTCTTGTGTCTGCAGTTCATGCTTGTTATAGTTGTGTTATGTATTTTTAACAGAGAAAATACTTATCAAAATAGAAGGTTCTGGAATTTGGCAACAATGGAAAGAACTAGTGTCCTGGAGCATGAGTATTTTTGGTATGTTTTCTATGCTAATTGATGTCTGATAATTAGCATTGGAGGACAGATTCCGGTGCAGGAATAAGATAAAGTAAGTTATATCTTTTTTCTAAGGCAGTACTTTTCTTCAAAACACTTTTTTTGCCTGATTTCTATCATAACTGTTTCATAAACTCACTAAATATTAAATAGCAGCAATTTAGTAAAACAAGGTGCAGAAACCTCAGCCGGCACTGCGTAGACTCAGATAATCAGCCCCATTACAAATATAAAATAAATATTTTCACACAAATTGCAGATTTTCCTGATTTTTGAAGAACACGCTCTGCAGCAATTGTCTTTTTTAATGGTGCCTAGTAGAAAATTTATCAGTGATATTAGTGACATCATGTTTTCCTATAGAGATAGAAAAATATCATCTTAGTGTATAGAGTATATTATTTCATATAACTTAAAATCAGCTTCTACCAACTAGTAATCTACAGAGTGTTTATTGGCAAAACAATACCATTATTCCACACCCTTCAACAGATGCTGGCCGGCACATGTCTTTCCTTACACTGTAAAGCCACAGAACAATCCCATTTTGGAGACAGTAGTTGTGAAATACCGCGGAAAGGTTTCATGGTAATTTTCATGTTTTCTTGTTAATATGATACATATGTACTCAGGAAAATGCCCACAGGCCACAGAGACATTCTAGAAAATTACTACTCAGTGTCATTGCAAATAATTCAGTCACAGCAATATTTTTAGGTCAAGCATATCAAAGTTGTGGTAAACACGATGGACCTTGACATAATAGGAGCACCAGTTTTACAGCAGCAGAGGAGGAGAAGGAATACACTTGCCATACATGAGAGCAATTGCTTGAAGACAACAGAGGTGGTACTAAGGGCTTGGCATTATTTTTTCTTAACTCTGGCGTAAGATGGGTTAAAACATCTAACCCAACAGTTTCTGCATCAAGTCTATAACTTCTGTTTAGCAGGTACAGAAAGACACTCGGATTTACCTCTAAAACTACAAGTCAGAGAATTCCCACAATAGAAATAGTCTGTGATATTCAGGACCATGGTAGGACGGATATGTTACTCACTTTTTGGCACAGCCTAACACTACCATGCTAACATCTTTTGCTTTACAGATGGTGAAATGACGTATAGTAAGTTAAAGAGTTAAATATAGAAGCAGTCTATAGTTCAACTGGAAGCAGTATCTAGATAATCTTGGACTCCAATTGTGTGTCCCTGGAGGAAAAAAAAAATTTTAAAAATTTCATGTAATCCTGATTTCTCTGTAATGTGAACACCATGTTTTTCTTGCTGACTATCCCCTTTTTCTTTTGATGTTTATCTTTACTTGCCAGAGTAACAATGTGAACCAATTTCTTTTCAAGCGCTAGCAGAGTGACTCCCACTCCAGATTAATTTTTATATCTTGCCATTAGGTTATTTAGGCTTATATAACTTTATCTTAACTTGTTTTTTAGTCTTCCTGTGCATCCTCCTTAAGTGTAAGTGCCATAAACCCAGACCACATTCCAAACAGCCCCACCAAGGCTAGCTGAAATAGTCTGATCCCTTCTTATTTTACAAGCAATTGCTGATCCATTTCAGCCAAAAATAGCATTTGTAATGGCACCGCACAGTTAACACATTTAAATTTATCTAACATTATTCCATAGTTACATAAACATCTACAATTTTTCCTAGTTTGAAATAATTTATTTCATCCCCTTGAAATGCAGCACTTAAAATTTTTTGAGCTTAATTTTTATTTTATTTTTTCCTAAAATATAGCTCCTCCTCACCTCCCCCCAAATCACTAAGGTTTAGAAACTTAGAAACCATGGTAGCATACAGTAGTAGGAATGAACTTTGAATACAAACAGAAACCTATCATGATTTAGTGAAAACCTGTTAAAACTTGCCATTGTATTTCTTTTCTCCCATATTGTAATTTTTAAAGTACAGACTACAAAATGGGAAATAGAAAGAATAAACACAAAACCAACAAGTTTTTATTGAGGTTAAATATGCTCCCTCATATACAAGTGAGGTATGTCTTCAAGGTGCACAGAAATAAGAGAACCATTAAAACATTTGCCATTTGTCACTGTTGGGAGATACTGCAGATATTGTCATATAATTTAAGCAAACAATTTCTGGAATATAATTACAGAAGTTTATTACCATCCAATCAGAAATGTATTAGAAGTAAAAGGATAGCACTATTTTACATTTTTGTATCCTCATTCTTTGTTCATGTAGCAAGGATAATGGTTAACTGTCCCCTCCTGCTGTCTGCAGCCAATGTGTATTTCCAAGCTCACTATTTTATAATGTCATGTAAATGCCATTATTAAAAAATGGCTCTTATCAAAACACTGATAGAATCACCCAATTTCTACATCTGCTGGTTACAAAACTGCTTCACATTGTCAGTAGAAGCAAAACCACTCTCCTCCCCAGTCTGGGCCTGAACTGATACCAAAAATTTGGGAAAGCTTCAGCTACAATAACTCTAATGCACACAAACCATGAATTACAACAGAAACTTTGTGTATATTTCACAGTAAATCAGAATTAAGCACCCTAGATCTGCAGCTAATATATATACCCATGATACATATTGTTACCTTTCCTGATTGTTTCATGAGATAGAGCTGCTTCCAAGCTAGCTCTAAAAAATTTGATGATGTATTAACAGTCACTCTAACATATCTTAAGTTTGCAAATAGATAATCATGAAGCCTCACAATAAGTTATTGTGGTGTTTAGCTGGGGGTTTTTTTTGTGTTTGCTCCTTTGGTTTTGTTTGTTTTGGGGTTTTTTGGTTTTTTGTTCGTTTGGGGGGCTTTTTTTTAGTTTGTTGGTTCTTATTTTCTTCTTCTTTAGTTCTTTACTTTTTTTAATATTATTTTCTCTATTAAAAATGTCACACTAGGTCTTTATGGTGAATAACAAGTCAAAAATGGACCACAATTCTAGGATACCAGTGTTCAGAAGGTTCAAATACTAGTTCAGGCAAAGAGGCAAGATAGGTGAAAAGTAACAGTCAGCAGGCCAGTAAGATAGTTGAAGCTTCATTTTACACTCAAGATAAACTACAATATATAAACTATTATCTAAACTACAGTATCACCTATGATAAGTTATCCTAATAATCATGCTATTAAGCTGATTGCATGAATCTATTATTTACTGATTAAACAGTTCAGATGTTTTATTACAGGTGTTTTGAAACACCGAATCAAAAGAAAATACAAAAATATTAATTTTTGCAACTGAGCTGAGTCCAGGTGGTTGCCCTCAACAGTCAACATCACCATCTGATGTGTAAAATATTCCTAATTATCATAAAGTACACCCCAAGGTAATTACTGTGTTTGCCTCAAAATAATGAGGCATTTTAAGCATAGCCTTCATGACAATAGATTTACATTTAAATGCCATCCATGTCTGAGCATCAATATGCTGCTGGTTACAACACTGACAGACATGATGAAATTACTGCATCCACTGTCCTTCAGAACAGGAAGGCCACAAACTGCCAGAGGGATACCAAAACAAAGAACTTTCAGATGGACATTCAGGATGTAACTATAGAAGACAACAGGAAAATAAAAAAAATTAAAAATATAAATAAATAAATAAATAAATAGACAGCACTTTAAAGACAGCAGGCATCTGTGGCCTACAGAATGTTTTAAAACAAGTCTTCATAGACCTTCCAGGAAGATCTTTGTGTACTCCTAAACCCGAAGTTCACATGCATAGTGGTCTGCTAACTAATGAATTCAAGTTCTCTGCTTGCTTTAGTCAACATACTTTTACTGATTTCAGTGAAATTGTGTCAATTTGTACAAGCTGAGGATTTTGCAAGCCAACACACAAGAGAAACATAAAAGTGTGGTCCCATACATCCTATGCTAAATAAAAATGCAGTCAGAAGTAGATGTCACTCTTAGGGGAGGGGGGAGAGAGAAACAAAAAAACCATGTACTTAAAAAACATGTTCCTACCTACAGAGAGAGCATTTCTGCCCACGGACAAGCTGTGGGTAGCCCTGCACACACATCATTTGGACACCTAACTACTGTGTGCAGATTATCGATTTGCAGGTACAAATACAGTTTCAGAACACAACAGGCAAAGGAATATTTTAGGGTAGAAACATGACACCCACATTATGATAATCTGGCCTTTGCCACCACATGACAGTCTTCTTCGCTTTATGAAGCTTGAAGTATGTGGGTGGGAAAGAGCTCACAGCATATTTTTGTCTGACAATGGCTCC
The DNA here is from genome assembly GCA_024611175.1 of Megaceryle torquata. Taxonomy (NCBI): domain Eukaryota; kingdom Metazoa; phylum Chordata; class Aves; order Coraciiformes; family Cerylidae; genus Megaceryle; species Megaceryle torquata. Next base: position 132,354 of record JANIJG010021695.1, read on the forward strand.
CACAGCACAAGTGTACATACCTGAAGCAATGGCAGCTTGTTTCCTATCTCTCCCTTGACACTGTGTATGTTACATAATTTCCCATTACTTTAACACAGAGCTAGTAAAACTAAGCTATTCATTGGTTGCACTTGAGGAAAAAAAAAAACCACCAAACTAACACCAAGAAAAACCAGCACAACAAACCAAACATTACAACATTTAAAATACTTTGTCACAGTATCCAGGAGCTTCTTCATTTTAAGTGTTTATTGACACCCCTCTTTGGCACAGAACTATGTGTTCAGTTCAGATTTGTATCAGCTTTTACAAGAGATTATTTATGTTTTGCAAAAATTGTAAGTACATATAAAAATACAAAAAATGCTGATTGGAAGAGCCTTCTGAAACCAGACAATATGCATCAAGAGTAAAATAACCAAACCACAGATCTGTTCCAAGTGAATAAAAAAAAAAATAATAAATCTAAGACTAAAAACAAACGATCACACACCTAAAAACCCCTCCATCCCATCAATGTCTTTGTGGATGCAGACAGTCAGCCAAGACATTTCATATTTAAAATAAAAAACATTATGTTTCTTTCCTCCTTACCTGTTTGGGAACATAATTTAGGTGTATATTTTTCCCTCCGGTTTTGGACAGTCATAGCATCTAGCACTAGGGTTTCCTCTCTACTTAGGTGAAGTACCTGAGCTATATTTTCTGGAAAGAAGTCTTCCTGTCTTATTTTCTATGAGGACACTATCAGATGAACTCAGGATATTCATGATAAAATTCTTTGCCAGGAAGATATACTAGCCCTTGCTGAACTGAAACTGAAAGATAATTCAGTGAAATCCCTACAAATAATAGACCATGTTTTAAGAACTCTTTGTAGCAATTAATATTAGATTGACTATTCTTTTGTCATCTTTCTACCACAAATTAACCGGTATAGGTCACATTACAAAGAAATTCTGACTTGGATCCCCAAATCAATCAGATTACATTAGCAGCTTGCTGTGCTTGAGTTCACAGGGTGCCAGTGCCACTATCCTCCTTGTTGACAGGAAGAGCCACAGTTTTAACAGGCCCTCCTAACTTTGAGCAATACAGTTATCTCTGCATTGCAGAGATAAGCGTGGCAAGTTCCTGAACTGACTGCAGTTTATATACATATATTATCATCATAAACTGTAAGATTTCATGTCAAAGTGAACAAAGAGCCTGCATACTTGAAAGAACAGAATACTGCAATATGTGCTTAGGCTCTATGTTCACTTTAAGATTGTTGGCTGATACACTTTTATCAGCTCTTTTTAAAATAAGGTTGCTCAGTAACTGCTTTCCAATCTTTCACATATCAGCTACAAGTGTAAATTTGCAATCAATGGGAACACAGACATATGCGTGTGCACAGTCTTATGGAATCTGTATAGAAGGTAAAGCTGTCACCAGATGGCATTTTTAAGTTTTGTGTGGCCAGATATTCAGAAGAAGCATCTGAATTTTGGATGCTTCACTTTTTTTTTTCTTTTTTGGATACTCCCAAAACACAACATTTGCTCCTAAAAATAACTCTTGTGGTATTTTGTGGATAAACCTCTAACAGCTCATTCCGCATGACTACATACCTAGACTGTAAGAGTCTTAAATTAGTACTTGGGTAGAGATGGCACAAAAATTCAGTCCATAATGTTAGGTAAATAAATTTTATGAATATAATTTTGAGTCAGCCCTAACAGTAGCGAAAATAAGTAGGTTGCATGTTTCTTTCCAACAGGGAAAGGTTGCCAGAAATACATAACTGTCACTTTTCATCTTCAGAATAATGTTAGCTACTGAAAAAAAAGATTCACAATGAGCAATTATGTCTTCAGCTTTCATGTCATTTTACATCATTCCACTACCAACCATGCTCAAAAGCTTAGAGGCAACCTTCTAGGTCAGTGACTTTTTCAGACAGTGTATTTGCTGTTTGGTAATTAAATTAGATACACTTTACATACCCAGATTCTGAAACAGCCACTTACTAACAGATGACCAAATATATCACTGACACTCTTGACACTAGATGAGGAAAGCTACATGTTAGCAATCACTAACTAACACTGAGGATTATAAATTTAAGGATTATGATATTAAGAATAAGTGGATCAGCAAATCACTGCAGAGAAAAATCTTTAAGATGTAGCTAAAAGCCAGACTGACCTACTTTTCGTCATCAAGTTTTATTTATACACGTACAGAATTTTTCCTACATTACGATTAACAAAATAACTTCTACCAAGAAAGCTCTTAACTATTAATAAAACCAAATATGAGAATTGAAATACTGCAATGGGTGTTCAGCTTTTACTTAAAAAAAAAAAATATATTTTAGCCTGCATCTGATGCAAATGACCACTAATGCTGTTTCAGGTAAAATTTTACATACCAAAAAAAATATTTTTTTTACATAGCATTTTCTATTTGGAGGCCCTCAGGGGTCAGTACTGGGACTAGTACTATTCAACATATTCATCAATGATCTGGATGAGGGAACAGAGTGCATTGTCAGTAAGTTTGCTGATGACACGAAACTGGGAGGAGTGGTTGACACAC
>JANIJG010021695.1:135039-150054 GCA_024611175.1 Megaceryle torquata
GAACACATTCCTGTATGACGTACTCTAGGTGATCTGGCGGGGGGGGGGGGTTGGATTAGATCATCTCTCAAGGTCCCTTCCAACCCTAACAATCTGTGATTCTGTGAAAACAAAGACATTGTCATTTTATATAGAAAACTTTGTGGATAAATTAAGATATTAACTCTTAAGACTTACAATTAGAATGCAAAAAATATTTCATATCAAATATCTCAGAAGCATCTACTGTATAAAAAGTATATAAATTTGCTTTTTTTTTTCCCCCCTTCATTTGGAAATTAACATTAAAGTCAGAAAAAGATCTGATTAGTAAGCCATTTTGAAAGGTCCTGTAAAATAAAAAAAAATGGCCTTCATTTTGTATGTGTTTAAAGGAATGATGTTAATGGATCAATGCATGAAAAAAAAAAAAAACCAACCATGAGCACAGAAAGAACATAACTTCGAGCTGGAATGTGGTAAGTTATGCAAGTTGTTTCACAGCAGTGGTTATTGGTGCTTCACTGTTTTGTGCATGCTTTCTTCAGCTCACCCACAAGGCTCAGCTCAGAGTTTGTTAGCTTAATTCCCCTACAACCTTGCCCACAATAAGCATTCAATTTGAAGTCCTCAATTTGTGATAATCATGCAAAAAGGTCAAATCTCAAAATCCTATTTTGTCTTTACTTCTGGAGCCTAACCAATTGGTTTTATATTTCAAAACAGACAAAAAGCTACAAGGCACAATCAACGGCCACAGATTATTAAAATATCCTGTCCACCTAACTGTGCCCACAGACCACTGTAAGGACACAGAAGCCAGCCCCACAAGCAGAAGATGACAATACAATTATAGCATTGCTATAGTTACTTCTGAAGTACTGAGCTAGAAAATTAGTCCTAATGTTTGCAGGTATTGCTTTAGATGCAACACATCGAAAAACTAGTTTCAAGAATGAGGAAAACATAACCCACTACATGTATATTTCTGACCATTATAAAACATGAGACTGAACAAGGGGTTTCTGTGCCCCTTCCTGTGCCACCGGTAGAGGTTTGCGGTGGTGTCTCACTCAGCTGCCAGCAGGTGTTGCAAGGGGCAACCAGGTAAATCATCTGTTCACTGAACTCTGTCACTCCAGTTACATGCTCTTTATAGCAAGGAAAACAGAAAAAACAAAGAGGCTGTTATGCTTTAACTTCAAAGCCTTCATTCCCCCTAGCTTCAGCTCTGTACCTCAGGCAGCGCAGCCCAGAAGAGAGGAAGTATTGGCTCTGGAAAAGATACTTTTCTGCTCAAATAACAGACTCTGGAGTGCTTAAGCACAAAATTATATTTAAAAACAAACACACACACAAGTTGGCATAGCACAGTAATAGCAGGTGGTCATCTGATGTTTGTCATTTGACTGACAAGTAAGTTTTATTCTTAAGCTTTCCAGGTTCACAGGAAGGTTTTTTTTGTTTGTTTGGGTTTTTTTAAGGTTATAGAGGAACCTTAAATTTATCCATAAGTATTGCAAGAATCAATGCACAAGAAGTTAGGAGATATTGATCTTCCCAGTTTACAGTTCCTGTTGAAGTTAGCATTCTACAGTTGCACCAATTTCCTCTTCATCAGGGGTATAGCTTTTATGAGATCCCTAAAGCCTGTGTGCAATATTTATTCTGTTAGTCTAATTAAAGGTATTACTATGTACATAGTTACTGGATCTGTCCCCAGTGGCACTTCACATCGTAAATAACAGATGTGAAATGTTCTATTGAAACAAGCACTAATATCAATTCTTCTTATGCTATCTCTAACCATTACATCACCTCCCCATTCTTTAGGTTTTTTCATTGAAAAAAAAAAACCAACATTAAGATAATATTAGTTTGGGATAATTAGATTTATTAAATCTTCATGGGCCCATAAGAAGAAATAATAATTCTGAAATTTATTCACTTTACCATGATGTAAAATCAAATAGTTATACGATGCACAAGTCAGTGGTACCAAATTTCTGATGTTTAATCGTATGAGACTAACCAAAGATAAAATTACAACTTTAAACATGCATTCAAAAGTTCATGTTAGTCCATAAAAGATGTATGGAAAAGAGCATAAATTGGATCTTCTACTCCAAACTTTAGAGGTATTCAGACTATAGATTTGGATTAATCCACTCAATTTAGAATAGGCAAGCATATATTCTTTCAGTTGGAAGGAGAGAGGTTGTGACTATACAGATGAATTCTCTTTTCAAATCCAAATAGATGCTATATTTGAAGATCGAAATGTATGCATACTTAAAACATTAATTCAGATACCAAAGACTGTGGCAGTTACCTCATGTCTATGTTGCAGCTCAACAACTGCAACATGCATGTGCAGCTATACTCCTCACTAAGAAGAGTTCAACAGTGTATGAGGTATGTTCCAACAACAATTACATTAGCAAAAAATATATCTAATAACAGTTTTCCCCTTTGTTCTGTACATACATAGTTGCATTTACATCTAAAAAATTCTACTTCACCCTACATTTTTAACAGCATATGTCATTTTGAAACTATAAGGGAATTTGACTTAATGTGACTTCTCAATCTCCTTTCTCACATAATGATTAAAGTTGAAATATCTTTCAGAGAACAAGTTTTCCCCCTTCTTATACAAAGTTTTTACACCTTAAGACATTCTCTTCGATTTCCTGGTCTTATGCCAAAGCACTCATACTCTTCCATTAATTTTCAACGACCTTTTCAAGATTTCAACATTTTCCTAAGCAACATATCCAAAATTTTATGAAGTAATTTGGGTGATGCTTTACTACCGCTGACTGTGGTGGATACACTTTCTGATCATTTCCTCAATTTCCCCAACATACTTGCAGCTCTCATTTTCTCAATTTGATTCTTATTTGTAAAGCTAGTGAAGATGCTCAAGTTCAGCACTGGGTTCTTAGTGAAGCTGATGAATAGTCCTCAACTTGGGACAGAACCTTGCATATCACCATTCAATAGCTTTTCATTTTAAAAGCTAATGACTAACAACTGCCTTGCTAAATCTGAGAGAGAAACTGGGGAGCTTTACAGTTGTCTGCCAGCACAGACAGCTATTCCCATGCACAAATGCTGATTCAACATCTCACAGTGCAGTTGTCTGCACTGCTATGTGAAAACAAGTAATCCAGATTTTGTTTAATCATTATTTTCTCATTTGTTTTAAGGAATAAGTATATTTTTGGACTATGATTGTAATTATTATTAACATTCACAAATTAGACCTCTCTTATAATAACTCTTTATGATGTTTGTATGTGCATGAGAGGATTAGCTTCATCCAGAAAGAATACCCTGTGAAATACCATTGGCTTTAGACAACAAGTTGCAGCAGTACCTGGCTAAATTCTTCTTGAAATATTTTGAAGTTGTTCTGTCCTAACACTGAAGCTGTAAGGAACAGTAGTGTGAATTGTAAGAACATAAGAACATGTGAACAATTAAGGTATTTTTGATATACTTGCAAGTAGCAAAAAACAGTATGAGGAGTTAAGATTTTTAGCCTTCCTTTTCTTTTAGCCAATTTTTTTTTTTGTCCAGACTGTTAGACATTAAAAAAAAAAATTTGGCTTCCAGAAAACTTATGTTCTACTTTCATCTAGAAAGGCATAAATGTGCTGAGCCAAAACCACAGCATGCACTGCTATTTGAAACAATCTGTATAGCTCTTTTACATCCCTATTTGCAAAGTCCCCTACAAAATTCAGTACAGTAACTATAGCACTAATCTTCCCAACTGTCTACATATGATCCTCTAGGTAAATAGAGTAACATATAGCATAAGTCTGTGGAGTCTTATGATTGAGATCAAAATATCTTCACCAACTGATGAGCAAATACTGTCTTTATTACCTAAGTGATATTCCAAAATTAGAATTACAGCAGGTATTTCTGCTAATCTGAAAGATTTAACATCTCTTTTCTTATCAGAAATTCTATCTGAAAAAAAAAACCAAACAGAATGTTTCCAAAACTGAAGTCACTGTACACAATGTAGGGAAGATACAGTAATTTGCTATCTCATTTTAAAAAATAATATTGACTCAAAAAATCAATTTCCACAATGAGATATTGGGGAAAAATAAAAAAAAAAATTAAAGTTGCATTACAGTTTTTTGGTTGGTGGTTTGGTTTGTTGGTGGGGGAATGTTTGTCCTTTTTTTTTATCATTTGATATGGACAGACCTGACATTCAGTGCAATTCAAGTTTAGAAATCATTCCTCTCTCAAGCCAGTCTTGAGGAACATATAACAACCATTAAACATGCAATAAACAAGTCAAAGTATCTAATAGAACAACTGGACTTCCCTGCTCCATGTTCCCCAATAAAATAATGAATTAACCATAAAATGCATTTTCTCAGAACAAGCTTTTTGTGATTTTTATTCCGATTGCATGATCAGTGTGAATTGAAACAGACAGGAGAAAAATTGGGAGCTCAGAGTAATTTGTTTTGTATTTTCAAGCAAAGACATTGAACATTATTCATCTGGGAAAAATAACTTCTCTTTTAATATAGATTAAACAAATATAAAATTATAAGGTAAAACATAAACGTTAGACCACGTAGTTGGGTTCACCCAAAAGAAGTAGATGACAAAGCTAGCCTTCTCCCATCTGGTTTGGGTTGTCCTGAAACCATTTCCCCTCTCTTCCTTTCAAATGCATTAATTCACTGAACTGAAAAAGTCCAGCTTTATTTAACATCTGTACTTTCATGCACACATATAACTGGAAAATTGCAAAGCCTTTTGCTAAGCAGTATTTCATGTATTGCAAGAAACACCTTAACATATTTTCTAGGATTTTATTAGATGTTGCCAGGGGTCATATACCTAACTGGTGGGGCTGGGGACAGAATCCACGCTAATTTTCTCTGAAAACCACTGAAAAGAAAATTTAGCAATGGACAAACCATCACTTCAGGGAACTTGCTGCACAATAAATTCAGACAGAACTGAGTCAGTCTTTTTAACACTCCTTCCATGCCAGTAGGTTTTAATGCTGTTGTGAAGAAAGGGCCCTAGCTGCCACCATGACAGTTCTAGGCTTCAAATTGTCTTTTTTTTCCACCCAGAGAGACAAGCAGTACCTCCAACAACATAAGAACCAACATCTACATTAAAAGGCAGAACTGCTCAAACTCAGACAAATCAAATATTGAGTGGCAAAAGCTCTTTCATTGTCTCCAAAGGCTACAATTTAGGAAAGGGAAGATGATGTCCATTTGCTTCATAAATGTTATATAGGAACATAGAAGCATGACCAAATAAATAGGGTGTCAATGCAGAAAATTTCCTGTAGTGTTTCAACTTTCCCTCACATTGAGGCATTACCAGAATTGATGCATTTTTAGTTTACACACAGAAGTAGTATTTTCTCATAACAGAGTCCAAGAAAAATGTGCAGGAGAGGCAGTAACAACAAAATGTGAAGATATAATAAGTTTTGGCACTAAATTACCTCCCTATATCACTCTTGCCCTTTCCCTTCCAAAAATTTCCAGGCACAATTGAGAAGTCTCTCCTTCTATGAATCTATATTAAAAATCTGAGGAACCTGTTCAAACTACACGGCATCTGTTAGTTGTACTATGGATCTTCAAGGTTGAGGGGAGGTTGCTCAGCACAAGGTGATATAGAAGAGCATATTTATTCACCTGCATCTTGCCTAAAATTATTTTGGTTTCTCTATTTGCTAGTCTTAAGAAGTTATAAAAAATAGGGTCCATATGAGAGTGAAATTTAATCATTCACAGAAGGCATGATGGAAACACACCTCACAAAGCTATTTGTAGGCAACCAGCGCTCTGCTGTGTTAGATAAAGATTGGAATAAAATGGTGTGATAATGAAAACTGGCAAAATAAGAAATATTTTGCAGGACAATTTCAACTACCATGATGGCCTGTATGCAACAGAAAACTTGCTGTTAGTTTGTTCAGTTTCTTTTTAGGTTGGGATTTTCAGTGTTTAAGAAGTGTAAACTGAATACATGACTTAGTCACCTTTAAAAAAAATTTTAAAATAACAAATCAAATTTTAAAAAAGGTAAAATCTAGATACAGTCCATTATTTTATCTTTGAGGATCCAGTTTGGTTTTTTTTTTCTGACCCAGGTAATTCCTCAGGTTCTAGAAACCTTATAAGATGACCTGCTTACTCTCAGTTAAAGGCAAAAATACTTTACTCAGTCTCATTCCAGATCTGCTACCCTTACTCTAAAAAGGGAAACCAAAATTAGATCAGGAATGCTTTTCATCACTGCTTCTGGAAAATGTTTTTTCCTTATGTGCAATACCCTATTCAAGATTCCATCTGAATGCTTTTGATATGAAAATGCCAAAATGATAGTGCATATGAGCATAGAACAGCTAAATCTGCATAGCAGAAGACAAGAGAGTACAAATTGTCAGGAGAAACCTGGATTGCAATATATATCTTGGTTAATGTAACTTGCAGTTTGCTCAGTTTTTAGCTGTTGAGGGTTTTGAGGAATTTTTTGTTTTGTGTGTGGTGGGTTTTTTTGTGTTGTTTTAAGGGGGGGTTGTGGTTTTTTTCTTAAGATTCAAGAGTCAATGAATATTATATTCAAATCAAAGCACACAATGTTTCAAAAGAAAATAAACCAAAAGTAGTCTTAATTCCTTAACATATCTTGAAAATAAAATGTTCAAAAATTGTCAGAAGTCAGACATTTGAAGATTTTCTGGAACCTGGGTTGTGATGCAGACTTTATCATGCCTATTTTTTGCATATTATCTCATAACAGTAGCTGTAAAGTTCTCCAAGCTGCATAAGATTTTTAATTTTAAAATGTTCATTTTATTCATTGCTGACATTTAAAAGTGGCCCCAGGTGTGAGCATGCCTGTACTGGTTTCAGCAGAGCCAACTACATCATCTGAGAGTTTGCCCTAAGTGACTGAGCAAGACAGCACCCAAACACCCTGGGCTGTCAGGGAAGTTAAGGAGATAAGTTTGCAGTTAGGCCACCTTCTTCAAATTGCAAGGAAAACCAAACAAAAACAAAAAAAACCCCCAAAACTAAACAAAACCACCCCAAAACAAACAAACAAGACCACAAAAAAAAAAAAAAAACGCAACCAACCAAAACATCACTAAGAAGCACAGCAAGGGTACTTTATGAAAGCAACAACTGAAAGAACACAGGATGTTGCTAACTGGCATTCTTTTGTTATAGCTGTCACAGCTCCTGCACAAGACGGGAAAGGATTGTGCAGATCTCCATTTCAGTCCATCAATAATACCACTAGTACTTCAAAACCTTTGGGTTTCCTAGCCTTCCAGTTAGCTCGCAAATGTCAAGACAAGATAAAGCTGGCACTTTGAATTCTGAAAAGAATCTCAAAACTTAAGAAGCCACACAATTGTAAAACTGATGATTTGTTACAATCTTCAAACATATAACAGACCTATTGAAAAACTAGCAAATAAATTCAGAATATGAATTTTTGAAATTATTTATTGCAAAGTAATTGTCTCATATACTACTAAGCTGATTTTAATCTGTCATTGGAGGAGAAAGATGTTCCTGAGTAGTCTCTACAAAAGTGGTTGACAAATGCACATGGTAAGAAAATTGGAAAAGAAAAAAATATAGAAAGTTTTTTTAAGTATCAGCTATAGGAATTTTAATGCTATGCAAGATTCAGAAAAAGTTTAATTTTTAAATAGAATTAATCATGTTAGGTTCGATAGAGTATGGAAATTAAAGTTTGAAGTCTTAAAATCATACTTAATGGTACATAAGGCTTCCTCTTAAAAAATAAATTACTACTCCGATAAGCCTAAGAACTAACCAAGCACAGAAAATGACCCTGTTAAAACACAGATAAAATACTAATCACCCAGCTCCCAAGTATTGTCTAAATACAGGGTGCGTTGAACTGGTGAGTGGGAAGCCAACTGCTTATTGAATTGCCCACCAGGCTTCAAATGAACGTTATTTAAATTAAATCAAAGAATAAATTAGATTAAGTCAAAGTACTTTTGATTATTATCAGCCCCAGATATTAGATTGTGCAACATTCCGATAAACCTTTATTCAAGGGCTCACAAGTTCCTCATCTCTCATCAGGCATGCAGTTAGGTACTAATTAAGAAAGCCCTCATTTGCACAACAAGACCTGTTACAACTTTTAAAAAAAGGTATTCGAAATGAAAGAATTCTCACTTGGTATCTCTAAGCAGCTGTTAAAGACAGGGTCCCATTTCTAAATACCTATTCTCAACAGCACTCCGAAACAGCAACTGGTACTTCATATCATATACTAGAAAACTTCACCCCTTAAAGCAATCTTTCACACATTGCTTCTATGCTTATCTATAAGTGTAATGAGAAATCAGGTCCCACAGTGGTGCCTTGCTGTCTGTCTAGAACTACTCTCCTATTGTAAAATTTTCAGACTGTTCTTTTGCCCATTAATAAACAAAGCAGTCAAGCTTGCCTCTTTTCACTAGTTTAATCTCAGAATCTCTAAACTGCACACAAACCTGTATATCTTTATCAGCAAATATTTGGTAGAGACACAAAGTTTATTAAATATCTGAATTTCAAGCTACAAATCATAAATGGACTTTTTGATGACTTTTAATATACATACAAAGTATGCCATTAATAAACAAACATATACCCTAAATTCCCAGAGTCAGCTTTATGGCAAAGTTGTCTTTATGAACATAATTTTAGATCCAAGTTTAAAAATACATTTGTTTAATAAGGAAGAGTGTGCAGCAGATTATCCACAGCCATATTACCAGAATATATATATATATAAATTAGAGACTACCATAAATGCATATTTGCAAGGATGCCATGTGATAGAACAAGTAATTTTATGTAAGTTTAGCCATCTCTCCCATGGGGACATTGCTGTGGATCTCTTATTTCTCTTGAGCTTGTTCTTCCACATTCTAAAAATCAATGTGTTTTAAATTGTTTTGAATCTAATCCACCAGGAGCTAGGAAAGCTCTTAGTTTCAAATTTTAGCCATTGGAGTTCTTACCATGGCACCAGGAACATGGGTGGCATATTAAATAGTTACAATGCCAGATAAAGACCCAATCCTATTTAAGTCAGAAGCTGGGACAAGCTATAGGCAAATGCTAATGGGTAAAGACAAAAGTCCCTGGGTTCAAGCAGGGCAGACATTCAATGCAGCTTTCCACTTCTTGCAGATGTATTTAGGAGAGGCACCACCTGTTTCCCCAGACCTTTACATGGTCCTTTAGAAGATAACTGATCAACCAGCTAATCACACTGATTGTGCTATGATAATTTTACAATTATTGGATACTCCACACAGAAAACAACTTTGAAACTTAGTATTTCATTTATCCACACTAGTCCCATGAATCTGTAAAAGTTACAATTGCATCCATGCTTAAAAGAAATTATCCTGTTTAAACATGGAAGAAGACAAACTGAAGGAAAGTGGTTGAAACTTTTTCAGAGAAACGATGCTTTATGTACATTATTGTATAGCTTGGCTTTCTTTTTTCCAAAGCAGTTCGTCAACACCAAGAAAAACAGTGCTCTATTGGCTTGACAGGGACTACAGTTACATATTATACACTACTCTAGTCACTCAGCCTGAATTCAGTGACATCATTCAGATTACACAGCTGCACATTTTCACTGCTCCTGCTATCAAAGGAAAACTGTGTGATATAATGAATTGAAAATTGTGGCACATTAGTAATGTAAGCAGAAATACCTGAAGAAAGTCCAGGAAAAAAAAAAATTCAATCAGCTAAACAAGTCTTCAGTGCATATACTTAGGCTTACTACAAGTACTTCCATTAAAAGCATCGCTTAGATCCTGTATAATGAAGTAGGTAACTTAATATAACAGATATACCAAAAAATAGTTGATATATGGGTACTTGCAGTTTGTACACATTTGCTGCCTTTTGTTTGAGATCATATGAACTGCTCTGAATCTATTGTTTTCATGAGTGGCAAAATGATATGAAATATTTAATCAGCATTTGGTTTAAGATGTGTTGACAGATTGGTTCAATTTCCTGGATAATTTTTTTTGATTCCTTTACTATGAGGGGCTAGAACACTGAGACAAACTGAATGCATACCATCTTATCTAAATAAATTTTTGTATGTTTGAGCTTATAAACTCTTCTTATATGAAAGTAAATTGGCAATATTTAAGGAAAAAACATACCCCTTTGTCTCAAAAGCATGCCTTCACAAATATAGAAAGTACTCAGGTTATGTATTTCATTTTTTTTATCCCTGTCCCCTTTTTTTTCAGAACCCTTCTCTGTCACTCTTCAGGTGCTAAGTGCTGTTCTTTTTCTTTAATCTCTCCTAAGTAGGAAACAAGTTGAATAAGTCTTACTCAAATGCAAAACCCAATAAAGCCATCACTGCCAAATTGGGCTCAACACCAAATACAAGAAGTATATTCCCATAAATAGAAACTTTCTTCAAGCTCTTTAATAAAAAGAGACACAGATTTAACACATACAGGCCATTTATCTTGCATATGACATGGAATAAGGCTTGTTTTCAAAGTCTAATACATTGTTCTTTCTTCTTGTAGCATACACACAATGTTTGACGGCCAAGAGCATAAATTATTGCAATAGTCTCAGAATAAAAGCTCAATACCTATCTCTGTTAACTAATATGCTGCTTTTTCTTCACCAATTTATAGAATATTCATTTTATGACTGAATTCTTATATAAATAAAAAGTGATCTTACTGGAAAAATTACAAGGATTAGATAAATACCTTGTTTAAATGTTTGATTATTTGCAAGAATAACCTCTCAAACTGTATAAAAATATCAGAGATAGAATATAACTCCAGAAAATGGAATAAACTTGCTTCTCCCTCCCCTCTCCCTTAATCCAAGCAACTGCCAATAAACAATTTAATGTGCAACTCTAGCAGAATGCGAGTGTAATCTACACATTTACTTTACATTTCTTTGTCCATGCTGCAGAGGTAAATGATAGAAGTTTGGAATTCAAGTATATCTTCTGGTCCTACTGGTAAGTAAAGAAAAAAAAAACCAAAATCTACCTTGTACCGAGAAAGACAAGTTGCATGTACAGTTAGATTGTCAACATTACACATCTTCAAGAAGGAAGGCCAGACCCAAGGGTCATGTATGGTGATATGATTCCTAAGAAACATTTGTGAGGGAAGTTTGAATGTGCTTTTAACTCTTGTATGTCCTTTTGATATTGTTGGTTGGCTCACAAGGGTTTGTTTTTCTGGTGTTGTTACAGATCATGAATTTGCCCCAGATATTGTGCCTATACTAAACTGGTCTCTGAAAAGTAGCTAAAGGTGCTCAGGGCACACATACGTTGCTGCAGCATTCTCAAACCACAAGGGCAGCTGAGTGAAATAAAGAGCCCAAGAGTAACAGTGAAGACTATGTTTACACAAGGAAGTTTTTAGAAACATAGGCAACAGCAACAACAGCAACTTTATATATGAAGCAAGAGCCTTTAAATTTTCTGACTCCCTGTCACCTCTAGACAAGAAGGAAACCTTCCATTCCTTTTTTCCCCACCATCCACACAGCTACACCAAAAGCAGGTAAGAGCTATAAAAGATATTAAAAGAAAGCAAGTCACCTGAATGTATCAGTTCTTTCTGCAGTGCTGCCTAGGAACCTCCCCCAGATACTTGGGGAGACTGACCTTATATAGCTTCTGCCAGTGCTAGGCCTGGGCACTGGCTGGGCCCAGGTGTAGCCCCTCAAGTTTGGGCCCAGGTGTAGCCCCTCAAGTTTGGGCCCAGGTGTAGCCCCTCAAGTTTGGGCCCAGGTGCCACACATCAGCCTGGGTAGTGTCCACAGAGCTGCCCTGTCCTCAGGGCTATACTGTGCTGCAAACCTTTGCTGAAGCTACTTCTCCAAGGTTCCTCACACGGGGGATAAGGGCTGTAGGGAGTTTTGCCATGAGCTAGAGCCTGGGATGGTAAAGTTGTGAACAGCCCAAGGCAGGTGTGCTGGCTGAGGGCTGGTGAGAGGTCTCGGAGACACTGTGCTCGGCAACAAGGAGCACCTCAGAGCTGATCTCATGGTGTGGGCTTGAATAAGGATTGGTACTATGAAATGCCTGTCCAGCCTGGAGTGATAAGGGCAGAAGGCAATGTGTGCTGGGTGAGGCTTTCCTTTTCCCTCCCCACAGTGGTTGCAGGGAGACAGCTCCTGTCAGCACCTCGGCAGAGTGCAGTTGTGAGTGGGGAAATAAAGTGAAATTAGGCCATTTGCCTGAAGTGCCTACACATGAACTATCTGCAGGGACCAAATGAACCACCAGGCTCCTGAAGGTACAGCCAACCGGCAGGTAGGAAAGGCCAGGACAGGCATCAGAAGGAGCTAATTTGCTCTGCCAGCCTTTGGGATGGATCCATCAATGTTACCTACCTGGGGACATGTCACCAAAGGGGTGGGAACAGAGCTCTGCCTCTGCAGGCTTGCTTACTCTTCAGTGATTGAGTAAAACAAAGATAGGGGATGCTGTTGTCCTTGATTGTCTGCAAGGTTTTCAGCTTTTTAAAGACAATTGCAAAGCCTAGTGTATTCTATACTGCAAATTGTTTCAATGCCGTATGACTCGCTACCTGTGCTCCTCCTGCAACTTCTGCTGGTTTCACCACCCTTCAGCTAGCTGTTAAGTAGTGGTCAGCTTATGCTAGCTGAAGAGGATGTTTTTTCACAAGGAGACTTCACTTCTAACGTTAAACAGGAAAAAAAAATTGCACAGCAGTCTATTAGTATAGCGAGCTGATAAAAATTTTCAGATCACTTTTTTATTCACACACACAAATAATTTCACCTCCTAAAGTCACACCTATGTCTTTTTTGTATGTGATGTAATCACTTTTAAGTCAGACAAATTCTTAATAAAGTACAGAAAGAATCTGTTCTACTGTGACTTTAAAAAGTATCAGTTCAAAAATTGTTTGAGCACTGCAAAGAATTCAGAATGTTTCTGCTTCTAATACTCCACATCTGTCTAGAAAACATATCAATCATATGATCACAAACAGCTGCTGCATTAGACTTTTAATCAGCCATGATTTTCAAGAGACAAAGAATGTTGGAAGGGATAATGGAAAGTTATTGCAAAGAATGCCCTACTTGAGAACTCTAAAATCCAGTCTTAGGGCGACAGAACTTTACTAAGCACTGTAAAACTCTTCATGTATAACGTATTATATTACAGAGAGTATCACTATTTGATAGAAATAAAATATTTGGACACAACCTACATACAAGAAAAAGTGTAAAAGGTGCTCCAGGCAGGTATTCTATTGTTAAATATAAAAGGTATGTATCATTAGCTGGTTACAGATTGCAAAGAACAAAGTAGTTGCCCAGCAGTCCCTTTTATCTTCAAGTGCATATATAATATTAATGAGGGGTTATGAAGCCTTATTGGAGATACAACATATCCATTCACTTAGAAAATGCTGTTGCCCAAAAATGGCCTATTTCCCTTGTAATGTTAGTATAAATATGCTTTAGCTCTGTTGGATCCAGGAGACATTACAGGGGTAGCTCCTCAATAACTTTTAATAGAACATGCCAATTTGAAATAGTAATACAAATACTCCGTGTTATCCATCTGCCATAAAAACACAAGATTAAAGAAGACTACTTCTGAAATTGTTTTTGTTTAAAAAAAAAAAATCCCAAACTCCTGACATTCAACTATGATAAATAGATTCATAAAGTACTAGAAAGGATATATCATACAATCCCTTTAAAATACTTTTGAGTCCAGATCTTTAAGTCATCCTAAACACATCCATGCTGGGAACATGAGCCATGGTGTGTGCTTCACAGTCTATCTGCATAAGCTTTTCTAGTCTTTGACTTAATCCTGACTCATTTCCTGACCTCTGCCTGACTTAAATGTTGCCTGCTGACTGCTTTTTGCCTAGGAACAGGGGCTGAGTGTTCTGCAAGCTCTCTCCTGAACTACCTGTGCTTGCAGCAGAGGTGAAGGTTGTAAGGACTGCTGCAGATACTTGGGAGCTGTTGTCTCTGTGTGAGGCATAAATCCTAGAGATAAGGTCCTAAGGCAAACAGTCAACACACATAAAACCAATTAGCAAGAGATGGAAACTTCCTGGAAATAGCCCAAAACTTTTACTTTTGTTTAGGACCATGTACTTTTGCCCTCCTTATTCATAGGCAAGTGAGAGCTCTCCTTCATTTTGGGCTGCCAGGGCTGCTTGAGAGGGCACACTGCAACAATCACTCTGCCTGCCTTTTGCCTCCTATTCCAGATGGTCTTGCTCTGCTCAATAACAGTTCAAGCTCAAAACACCATGAAAATCAAAGGCATTTGGTTTGAAGAACGCTTCTGTGAGATGGGCAGGACAGACACAGCATAAATCTGTATCCTAGGGCAGAAAATAAGGTTATTCAGTCATGACATAATTTGTGTGTACATCTAGAAGAAAAGCCATGGGATCAGGAGGTTCTGTGGGCCTGACACAGACAACAGAAACAGTCACTCTGACAAGTGTTCTCAAAAAAGTATATTAAAGGGAGGGTTCTGATCCAGAAGTCCTCTACTGTCTGTCTAGCTGAGGCAACATTAGCAAATTCTTTGTCTTTAGTTGGTCAGAGACACATATATGGTGGTTTGACCTTAGCTGGATGTCAGGTGCCCATCAAAGCTGTTCTATCCCTTCCTTTCCTAAGCTGGACAAGGGAGAGAAAATATAATGAAAGACTTGTGGGTCAAAATAAGGACAGGAAGAAATCATTCACCAGTTACTGTCATGGGCAAAACAGCTCAACTTAGGAAAATTAGTTTAATATATTAGCAATCAGATCAGAGTAGGATAATGGGAAATAAATCAAAATCTTTGTCCTGGTTTGAGTGAGAATAGAATTCTGTTCAGTGATTTTACTTTTCAGCTCAGTTCTTCTAACTCACTGCACTGTCTGAAGTTAGCAGCCTGTTTTC
>JANIJG010021695.1:150154-203283 GCA_024611175.1 Megaceryle torquata
ATGTAAATTAATTATAATAATAAAAAAAATGTAGGCTTGCACACTCATACTTTAAATTTTTCTCCTTTTCTCTCTACCTTATGTCAACACATTATTTCTCCATCTTTGGGCCCTTACTTCTCCTGAAATACCTTTGTCTTTGAGGGCAGACTGCTTTTGCTTTAGGCTTTCTGCCTGCAATGCATGTTTTTTCTGTACTGTTTCATCAGAGTTTCTTTTAAAGTAACTTGTGTTTCTTTGGCTGGAGGTCTAAAGAACAACCCCTGGTCACCTCTGGGTAGTGAGCAAAGGCTTGTCCACAGAATGTTGTTGAAGCATGAGGTGAAAAAAGACTGAATGCTTTTGTAAAAGAAAAGTCTATCAGAAGCTGCTAAATGCAAGAGACCATCTCCAGTTCAGGAAGACCTTGAGTCACAGAACTTTGGAAACTGGGAGATGTTTTTTTCTCTTTATGGTATTCACATATTCTTGCCTTGGCATCTACTGCTGGAAAGAAGGTAAGAGTGAAACTTTATTTGTTCCTGAAATGCAGTCCTTTAGTTCTCATGTTACATCATAATGAAGCAAAACCATGCGTGCATAGGTTCATATAAATTTTAATTAATTAATAAATGATTTTTTTTTTTTTTTCTACTTAGAATGCAAAACCTGCTGAGCTAATTCGTGCTACTGATCTGGTATCTATGAGTTGACTACATTATAAATGGGTGCAATGCACAGGAGGAGGGACCAAGGTTCAACTTATTTTGGTTACTTATGTTTCCAGAACCGTACTTATGATGTCTCTGCCAACAATAAATTTGACTGTCAAAGTTGCCTGTCCTAGGCACACACATCATGCATGTGTGCACAGAGCACTAGCTGTTTGGTGATCTTGTGTCGACATTGCAAGAAGGATGCTCTGTAGGGTGCCCTGGTTTCTATCTATTCTATCAGCAAACAACCTACATTTCAGGCATATCAGCATTACACTCAGATCTGTATTGTATCACTTCAAGTATAGACTGGCATGTTCATGGCAAGAAAAATAAAAGCCAAATAGGCCACTAAAATTCAAATCAGTGATATTATAAAACATACGGTAGTGTCACGGTTTCGGGTCAGGGCAGCCCCTTAGACCTATAACAGATGCTCTCTGTTAATTCCCCTCCCTCCCCAAAGGGGAAGAGAAAGGGAATAAGGGAGAGAGACGTAGCAATTAGAAAAGGAAACTAGAACAGCTTAAATGAAAATTAAAATAATAGTAATAAATGGAATATATACATATATATATAAACCCAGTATTGAATCCAACCACCCTGATGGCAATTATGTCACCATCATCACTGATGGTGTGGAGCAGGCACCAAGAGAGTCCCAGATTGGGCCCAGCAGCAGATGGGAACTGTGTTCAGGAGCTGGTTGGTCTGCACACCAATCCTTGGTACTAACTTCCAACAGAGTGTTACCACTGCTTGCAGCAGACACTGTCTGTGAAAACAGGCTGCTAACTTCTGAAAGTGCAGTTAGAAGTACTGAATTGAAAAGTAAAATCACTGAACAGAATTAGTTCTGTTCTCACTCAGACCAGGAGAGGTAGCAACATGTGAAGTGATGGAAGCATTCTGGCAAAGAAGTGCCTTCCTGGCTCCATTCACAGGGGAAGTAGTTATTCACACCAGCAGATAGTTTACACTGCTATAATACAGTAAAATAGAGCAGTTGTGAAAAGGATATGGGGAGACAGTCAATAGGTGAAGAGGTATAAACAGAGGTAGAGAAAATTTATATGTAAGACAGATTCATGTGTCTGAAGAAGAAAAACTA
This sequence comes from Megaceryle torquata, assembly GCA_024611175.1. Classification (NCBI taxonomy): domain Eukaryota; kingdom Metazoa; phylum Chordata; class Aves; order Coraciiformes; family Cerylidae; genus Megaceryle; species Megaceryle torquata. The sequence continues at coordinate 151,961 of JANIJG010021695.1, forward strand.
AATAAGTGCTCATGTAAATACTGGGGAACAGCTACGCAAAGAGTTAATAGGATTGATTGGATGAACATATGGATAGGAACTATATAGGCAGTTTTTGGAATGAACTGCAGTTAGGAGAGATGTGAGACTACATACACAAGTAAATTCAATGTGTTGGTACTGAGCTATTGCAATAACAACAACAGACTGTGTCCATACCATAAATTTCCTTACCTTCTACAACAGAGTGGCTTCATCCAAACTAATCATTGGACTTAACGATATGTTCATGGCTCAGCTTAACATGAGAGCAGTGACCTAAAATTTCCTAATACAGTCCTATTTGGGCTGGATGGAGTCTGGTCAAGAAATATCCTAAAAATGTATGTATAAACAAGAGAATTTCAGTGCTAAAGAATGTCCCCATGCCTAGGAATGTCCCCCGGAACTAATTAATTTACTAGCAAAGACAAAGCTGGGGGATAGGACGCTTCATTCATGGTTAGTGTGTGTGATGTGATCAACAAAGAGACTACAGTTCTAGTGGAAAGAGTTACTAAAAGTGAAAATGAAAACCATCTTTTTAGAGCAAAAATATGTGATGAAAAAGAAGTGAAGAAGTTGAATATTAGCACAAGATAAGATCGATGTGATTTTGAAGGGTTGTAATTCTGTGGTTAACTCTTGACAGCAAAAAAGTGAAAAGGATGGGCCCTTTTGCCTTTTGGAAGGCAAAAGATGGAGAAGATAGAAAGGCAGAAGGGAATATTTAGTTAGAAAGCTGTTTAGGACACCAAAATGTGATGCAAGTGAATTATAGTTTTTATTTTCACAGAATTATGGAATAGTTTGGGTTGGAAGGGACCTTAAAGATCATTTTAAATACAGACATTTTCTGTTTGGTAGAAGGTTGAAGATTTTCAATTTTTACTGCTGTGAAATACCTGTAGGCTCCCAAAAGCGAAATACACTTTAAAACTGATTTTTGTTAAGTATTTTTCATAATGCATCTACACTCATGATAAACTTTAAATAAATGAAAGGAAAAGCAGAAGCATACTAATTGTCTGCTCTATCTACCACAAAAGAAAACCCACCATGAAATGATGGAAATGAGGTGTGAATTTTTAGCTATGAGCTAATCATAAATTTCAAATGCATTTTTGCTTACTCCATTGAAACTTCCCACAAGTCATTTGAAAATACATTTTTTTTCAGGGAAAAAGTCTGTTTATTGAGTTAACATTTGAGCAAAGAAAATCGACACAGAAATACCTTTTAAAATAGGAGCACAACTGAATATGCATATGTGGTTTGTGCTAAAAAGATCAAAAGAGTCCTTGGAAATCTAGTGAGTCAACATAAGAGTGTCTGAATAAGTTAGAGCAGCAATCTGACAATAGTATAATGTCTCATCGACAACAGCTGGTCTGGTAATGGGTGCTCTCAAGAGGGGTTTTGAATAGTTACACATCTAAAGACCCTCTCAATACTATGCATACCTGAAGTCCTAAGTCAGTCACAAATCACACAGTAGTCCTCACCTCAACTCTTAGATCTGTTTTCCAACACTAGGCAGAACATATTGGATCATAACTATATTAAGGTAGAAAGATATTTCCCAGATTAGAGTTGTCCTGCATATGACTAGCCTGGGTAGAAGTGGTTCTTCCTCTTTCCTTTCCCCACATGCACATGTTCATGCACATACAGACCATCTTTCAGATCATACACCTTGGAAAATTAAAAGATTGGTGCAGACCCACAGACATTTTTGTTGTTGTTTTGTTTTGTTTTGTTTGCTTGTTTTTTGTTTTGTTTTGTTTTGGTTTTTTTACTTCTGGCATTAGAAAGATAGTTTTAATATTGGCTACTACCAGTAGCATCAAAGAAATTGCATTAGTCATGAAGAACTAAGAGGACTGAAGAATGAAGATAGCAACCTGAACCACTGAATTCAGTGCACAGCAATTCCAAACATTTTTTTTTCACATGTATTTATGCCCACACCTCCAGGGATATAACTTGTAGTGAAATCTGACTTTACTATCTTTTATGGTCTGATGTTAGACTTAGAATGGTCCACAAAAATGTCCATTCCTTATGTTTATGCATTGTAACACTAAAAATATTCCCAAAACTCTAAAACAAGCTACAGCTGCAATTCTGATTGGTATGTGCTGGAGAGGGACATGGAAAGACTGGAAGGCAAGAAACTCAGAAAAAACAGGGTTGAGGAACTCTGATTTTTTCAAAACTTGACAAGGTAATCTGTCAATTTAGTTGGTATAAAATAGTTACCTGACTGGCACATGCAAAGGCATGACATACATGAGAAAAAAAAGAAAGAAGGAAAAAAAATCAAGACAACTTAGTGGTAGGAATTATCTTGCTTTAAAAGTAGCCTTTATACTGAAGACATCTGAATCACAGCCTTTGTCTGTGCTCAGCCTCTCACACTGGAAGGATCTTTTCCTCAAATATGCAACTATGTGTACTTGAAATCATAGAATCATAGAGTGTTTTGGCTTGGAAAGGACCTTAAAGATCATCTAGTTCTAATCCCCTGACATTGGCAGGGACACCTTCCACTAGACCATGTTGCTCCAAGCCCCATTCAACCTTGCCTTGAACATTTCCAGGGATGGGGCATCTACAACCTCTCTAGGCAATTTGTTCCAGTGTCTCACCAACCTCTCACAGTGAAGAATTTCTTCCTTACATCTAATCTAAATCTACCCTCTTTCAGTTTAAAGCTATTACCCCTTGTCCTATCACTACATGCCCTTGTAAAAAGTTCTGCCCTTTTGAGCTTTTTTGTAGGTACCCTTTAGGTACTGGAAGGCTGTGATAAGGTCTCCCCAGAGGCATCTCCTCCAGGCAACACCAACTCTCATCCTGTCTTTACAGGAGAGGTTCTCCAGCCCATTGATCATCTTCATGGCCATCCTCTGGACTTGCTCCAACAGGTCCAATGTGCTTATGTTGGGGGCCTCAGGGCTGGAAGCAGTATTCCAGATGGGGTCTAACGAGAGTGGAGTAAAGGAGAAGAATCACCTCCTTTGACCTGCTGGTCACAGTTCTTTTGATGCAGCCCAGGATACAATTGGCCTTCTGGGCTGAGAGCACCCATTGCCAGGTCATTTTGAGCTTCTCATCAATCAAAGTCTTTCTCTGCAGGGCTGCTCTCAATCCATTCTCTGCCCAGCCTGTATTTGTGCTTGGGATTGCCCCAACCCATGTGCAGGACATTGCACTTTATCTTGTTGAACTTCATGAGGTTTGCACAGGCCTACCTCTCATGACTGTCAAGGTCCCTCTGGATGCCATCCTGTCTCTCCGGTGTATCAACTACAGTTGTGCAGTTGTCAACCACTCAGTGTGATAGTGTCTGCAAACTTGCTGAGGGCGCACTTGATCCCACTGTCCATGCTACTGATAAAGATGATAAACAGCACCAGTCCCAATACTGACCCCTAAGGAGCACCTCTCATCTCTGTTTTTCACTCATTGACCTGTTGACTGCAACTCTTTGAGCGTGATGATCCAGACAAGTACTTATCCACCGAATGGTCTATCCATCAAATCTACATATTTCCAATTTAGGGACAAGGATGTTGTGTGGGACAGTGTCAAATCCTTCTCACAAGTCCAGGAAGATGATGTCAGTTGCTCTTCCCTTGTCCACCAATGCTGTAACTCTGTCATAGAAGGCTACCAATTTTGAAAGTTGTTTTGCCCTTAGTAAAACCATGCTGGCTTTCACCAATCACTTCCCTATTTTCCTTGTGCCTCAGCATAGTTTTCAGGAGGATCTGCTCCATGATCTTGCTGGGCAAAGAGGTGAGACTCACTGGTCTATAATTTCCCAAGACTTCCTTTTTTCCCCTTTTTAAAAATGGGGTTTATGTTATCCCTTTTCCAGTCAATGGGATCTTCACCAGACTGACACAGCTTCTCAAATATGATGGATAATGGATTCATCCACCATTTTCCTCAGGGCTCACGTATGCACCTCATCAGGACCCATGGACTTCTTCACCTTCAAATTCCTTAGATGGTCTCAAACCTGACCTTCTACTACAGTGTGTGGTTCTTCAAGTGTTACTTGTACATATGGTCAAAAGCTCAGCTGTGCTTTCCCTCTTAATAAGGATGGGGGTGAATTTATCACATGAAAGTTCATATATTTATGCTACTTTTCCTTTAAATCCTCACTGATCCTTCCAAATTTGAGAAAACAGAATAGGAACAATATCCTTGACACATCCAGATATATTTTTGGCCATACACAATGCATAGAGAGTAACAAAGAAATGCTCACTCTAAAACTTAATAGCCTTAATTCATGCATCCAACAGGGAGACATCAAACTCCTTCATCTCCTTTGTAATAATAAGTAATCACGTGAAAAGCAGTGCACTGAAGGAACATGTTTATAGAATATTTTGGAAAAAGACTCATGACCTTCAATTAAAACATTGTGGATTTTTTAATTGTAAGTTCTTTTTTTGTGATTTTTTTTTTTTTTTTACTTGATAAATTCATAGTATTTACAGTTGTTAGATCTAACTGGAGAGGAGGCTTTATTGCATCTGGGTGTTGTGGTGATTGAAGGAAATGATTATATTGGTTCTGAACCTTTCTCAGCCAGGCTATAGCTTTTATCCAGAACATTTAGACATTCCAAATCTGCACAGTCATTCATTTCAATAGCATCCTGTCACGGTTTTATTGTACTGTTGCTATGCTTATATCAATAAATATTTCTAAACAATGTGGCAATTTGCAGCTTTTTTAAAGGGGCTAGTCAAAAGGAGCTGAATTTCAAGTTCAATTAACATGCTATGAACCTCACAAAGAGCACACAAAGGAATAAAGGTAAGAATTTAAAACTGATTTGCTTTACAGTCTGTCCCGGTTTGAGTGAAAACAGAACTAATTCTGTTCAGTGATTTTACTTTTCAATTCAGTACTTCTAACTAACTGCAGTTTATGAAGTTATCAGCCTGTTTTCACAGACAGTGTCTGCTTCTGGCAGTGAGAACACCCCGTGTTTAGAGTTAGTACCAAGGATTGGTGTGCAGACCAAGCCCACTGCTGGATCTTGTGCACCACATTGGGGGTGCAGGAAAGTGAAAGGCCGCACCTGCAGGGAGGAGCAGACAGGGCAGGTGACCCCAAACTGACCAGCGAGGTATTCCATCCATATATGTCATATTCAGTATAAAGCAGAGGGATCTGGAGGGTCTATAGTTTGCCCGTTCTGCCTTCGATCCCAATCGGTGTGTTCCTGAACCCAGTACCAGAATCCAGCTCCTGAACACAGCTCCTGTCTGCTGCAGGGCCCAGTCTGGGACTCCCCCAGTGCCTGCTCCACAGCATCAGCAGTGACAGTGATGTAATTACCTTCAGAGGGGTTGGGATCGATACTGGTTTTGTATATATTTGTACCTATTCTATTTTTATTATTATTATTATCATTAAAGCTGTTCTAGTTTCCTTTTCTAATAGCTAAATCTCTCTCCCTTATTTCCTTTTCTCTTCTCCTTTGGGGAGGGAGAGGGGTTAACAGAGAGCATCTGTTATTGGTCTAAGGGACCACCCTGACCCTAAACCATGACAATCATAAAAGACCTTCCACCCACCCGTCTTTTCTTCCTGGGGTCAACTTTACTCCTGAATTCTCTATCTCCTCCCTAAAGCAGTACACAGGGACTAGGAGTTTCATTCAGTTCATATCACATTGTCCCCACTGTTCCTTCCTTGTCAGGGAGAGGATTCCTCACACTCTTCCCCTGCTCCAGCATGGGGTCCTTCCTGCAGGAGACAATCATCCATTAATTTCTCCAATTTGAGTCCTTCCCATGGGCTTCAGTTCTACATACATTGATTCAGTGTGGGTCCCTTCCACAGGGCGTGGTCCTTCAGGAACAGACTGCTCCAGTGTGCATCTCCCATGGGGTCACAGGTCCTGCCAGGAGCCTGATCCAGCAAGGCTTCCCATGGGGTCACAGCTTCCTTCAGGTACCTCCAGCTGTTCTGGTATTGGGTCCTCCGTGGGCTCCAGGTACATCTCAGCTCTACTGTTAACCTACATGGGCTGCAGAGAGACAGCATGCCTTACCATGGTCATCAATAGGGGCTGCAGGAGAATCTCTGCTCCAATGCCTGGAGCACATACTCCCCTCCTTTTTCACTGACATTGGTTTCTGCAGAGTTGTTTCTCTCACGTATTCTCACTCCCCTCTCTCTCTGCAGTTTCTGTTGCGCTGTTTTTTGCCCTCCTTAAATATGTTATCCCAGAGGTGTTACCGCTGTCACTGATGGGCTCAGCCTTGGCCAGCAGTGGATTCATTTTGTAACTGGCTGTCACCACTGTCATTGGCCATAGGGGAAACTTCTGGCGTCTTCTCACAGAAGCCACCTCTGTAGCCCTCCCACTATCAAAACCTTGCCAAGCAGGCCCAATAAACATATTTTTTCTGATGTCATCTCTTCCCCAGAAAACACCACATTCACAGATTCCAAATATAGCTAAATACTTACTGAAACTTACTGCACATTGCAAACCATCATAAAAAGGACAAATGGAAAACTCACGGGAACGACTGTTACCTTGTCCTTCAGAGGCTTTTCAGACAGGTCTTAAATAACATGCATTTCCAAAGCGTTCCCAGACACAATTTTAATTAACACTATAAATCATATTAATAAATCGATAAAACTTGTAGAATTATGGAAGTGTGGAGTACAAAATTATTATTAAAAAAACCCCAAACAAATCCACAACAACAACAAAAAAGAAAACCAACACTGTTCCAGCCTGATAAACACGGAGCTGCATTCACAGATCTGCCTGGTTGGCCAGAGTTCTGGTACCAGCATCAGTGATTTGCAGGTTGTTTTCTGAAAAAAAGCACTCCACATATTTCAGATGTGATTCAGGGACATTTCATTTTTGAGGTCTGAGTGTCACCATTTTCACTGGTCTTGATGCCTTACTTTGTGAAAGGCTCAGTGCTTTAAAGAAGTGGTTTTGATGATTATAAAGTGCAAGAAAAGGTTTTTCAAAAATCAGTAGTATGAATCTCCCATCTTTAGAAACCATAGGTGAAGCTGCCTGTTGAAAAGAAAGTAGACAAACTGAGCACTATTTTAAACTTTTCATGATAAACACTGTCAATAATAAGTCAACAGTTAACATATGCGTCCTTGAATGCTGTCTTAATGTTTGGCATCAAAAGTTCTACCTTTTCTCTTCAACACCTACTTAAAATTCACAGAGAACTTCCAAGTGGAAAAAATGAGAAAAAAAGCCAACCAAACAAACATAAAATCAAACATGAAACAAACAAATGTTCTACTAGCAAGATACCTAAAAGTTATTAAAAAAGCACAAAGATCTAGTTTCCTTTATGTCATGTGCCTAAATATTCTACCACTGCAGATCATTGACCACTAAATAAAAGGAGCAGTAAAGTTTACAATAATTCTTGAAAGTGTTCTGTTCTGAAAAGCAGCTGTAGTGAAATAAAAAGTAATTTTCTCAGGCATTGATCAATCACACACAGGAAATAAAATCCAATCACCATCTCTTTGGTTCCATTATGGTTAGAAACTGATCCATAAATGAAAAACAATGTAGCACTTAGAAAAGAAAAAATATAGGAGAATGCATGTTTTTTTCCCAGTGCAATTAACATTATTTTAAAATATATCAAAAGAAAAGCAAATACAGGAATACAGGAATTACCATACCAAACCATATCCAAGATCCACCATTCAAGACAAAAAGTTTGATATGGAAAGCAAAAACACTCTGCACTAGGAAAGTATGAGATCTTTCAACTCTCTCTGTTCCTGGTTCTTTTTCTTAAGTCACTTGATTTAAACCCCATCACGTCTGGAAGTCATTTATGTTTTTCCTGCTAATGGGCATTACTTTGCACATGTATCCCAACTGACCTTCACCTTCTGCTTACAGTCCCCTATTCCTCTTGACACTTAAGTCTCCACATTCAGCAAGAAATTGGAAATGCTTTTTTAGTTGTTAGTACTCACTAACAGTCATCTTAGAAATTTGTTACACCTGAGTTGCCAACACTATGAAACATGCTTCTGACAGTCTCTTAATTTAGGTGTGTTCTCAAGGAAAGCATGTTCCAACAGCTGTTTCAGTCTCCACAGTTCCTGCCTGCCCATATTAATGCTCTGAATCAGCACTCCTGTTAATGTGTCTCCACATTAGTGTTGCTTATAAAAGCGTTTGGGTTTTTTGTTTGTTGTTTGTTTGAGTTTGTCTGTTTGTTTGTTCAGTGATTTGTTTGTACTTGTTTCATTTTTTCTTTTTGTTTGTTTGTTTGTTTTTTAACATAGAAAGTATATAGGTGCTGCTTTCTGAGCTGCTTAATTCTTAACCGGTATTTCTCCAGCGATTACTGGTTGAGATCTTCAGTCTTGGGTTTTTGTTCCATTAACTGAATTGAAACACGCATGTAAATTTAATGGGTAGCTCTGAAAGTCCTAATTCTTATTCTGTACTCCTCTAAACTACAGCAGCATCTAGCCCTGAGTATTTCATAATACAGAAGCAGCTGCATGTCATATATAGTTATACAGAAGTCTCACCTATGCAACACAGATTTTGTTGTAGGATCAAGATAGAACTGTACCATGTGAAGGATATGGGCAGGGACTAGTGTACCAGAGCAACTCCTCTTTGCTGATCCCATCAGTTATGTCTATATAAACCACTTTCTCTTACATTTATGTCCTGCTTCCTCTTTGATTCCCATAAAAACAAGCCATATAACATTATTTTCTTCCTAAAATGCTTGTTTGTTCCCCATTATTAAAAACAATTTCACAGTTTGCCAATTTTTTTTTTTTTTTAATCTCAACAGCTTACCACTATTTCAAAGTATTATATTCCTCACTTTCCAAATAGACTTTGTGTCTTATTTCCCAGAGTGACTTGCCCAGAATAACACAAGAGGACTAGGGCAGAGGAAGGACCTAAGATTCCATCAGTGTTCCCTGGTGGTTATACATCTTTCCAGGTTAGTTTTCTTTGCTCAGAGGTGGAGTTACAGTGCCTGGCAATAACAGCTCTGATACAAGAAAACCCAAATAGATGAAAGGCTCACATTAGCTGCAAAGTTCTTAACATCAGATTATGTTCCCAAATTTCTTTCTGTTGGAAACCAATGAATGTGAGTTTATATACTTACTGTACTTATCTTAATATTATTTAACTAAGACTTCAGAAATAAAATACAGACATACTGTTTGCTGAGCATTTAAAAGATTCTACCAAATTAAAAACTAATTATTATAGATTAGTGAGTGTATGGATCAATCTTAGAGATCTCCACTTTGATACTTTTATACATATCTATGTGTTCCTACTTCTGTTTCCATTCTTAATATTTGTACATGCAGATGAGATGGGAAAGGGAACTGCTTTACTACAACTTAACCTTTTTTGCTGAATTCATAGAGAATGGCTTTTCAAGCAAGCATACTCAGACTCCTGCTTTGCTTGAATCTGTACCAAAAAGGAAAAGTATATGAGCAAAACTGTTTTAGATACAGCCTTGTGCATGTATCTTTGAGACAATTGATCTAATAAACAGTGCGATCTGGCACTTTTTTAAGTCAGTACAATTTTCTCAGCACTGACAGCACTTCTACATTGCTCCAAATAAAGTCACTCAGGTACCATCTCTATAGCTGCTCTGTCTTTGCAGTCTGCCCAGGCAAATCTGTCCTGCCTCTCAGCCAGGCTAATTAATTCTGATGAGACTGCTAAAATAACATTGCTATGCTGGATCTGATTCATGACTACAAGCTCACTGGTTCAGCATTAGCTGAGGAGTTCCTATGCTGCACTCTACTGTATGATGCCTCCAGATACCTGCATTTCAGTGAACATACATTGTACATATATTTTTAATAACATTCAAGATTTTGACACTTTTGCCCTAGTTATACAGGAGATAAACTACAAACCCATTTGTGACTTGTCACTTCTATTTTACTCTCAATGAGTTAATTTCAGGTGCATCCACAAGGCCATCAAAGGTTTGGCGCCAAATACCATGTTCTCTTCATCCAAGGCCACAAAGATCAAATAAGATTCTGCTTTATTTTTGAAGGAAAACCAAAGTCTATTTGCCTTAGTAATATGGTCTTGTTATGTTTTTAATTTGGGGGTAAATGTTGGTAAAATTTAGTGCTAATAAAAATGAGAGATAATCCTGGCCATATCAAGATTTGGTGCAATTGGACCCTGTGTAGTCCCCTACATGTGTCTCTGTCAATGCACTTCAGTCAGGAGTGGCAGTGAAACATAGCTGCTGTCCCAGTACTGGGCCTCTTCTGAAGGGAGAATGCCAAATCTGCTGAAAAGCAAAATGGTTTGCTTGATTGTGAATAGATTTCAAGCCCACCAGAACAGCACATTTAAATACACATCCTGTTGCTTAGCTCTGATGCTGTAACAGGTACTTGTGTGTCTTCCAACTATGCTCATGTAATTGGCCCTATCAAAAAATAAATAATAAGGTAGCAGAAGTTGTATTTTTGATTATAGTTTTGTGGGGGTTTTTTTTGTTACATGCCTATTTTTAATCTACTGGAATGAACCTTGATATAAGAGAAACCACTTCTAAGAGCAAATTCATGTTGCCTCTTGCTTTGATCTTTTACATGCACTAAAGTAAAAGAAATCCCAAGAAATAACTGATGCAGGGGAAGAAAGCATTTAAAAGAAACAGGTATAAAACTCTGAAAATCAGTATAACCAGATCAATAGGAATTTCCCACTTGCTGTTCAAACTGTGTGCCTGATTGCCAAGGAATCAAGGCTAACCGCATACAGTTCCCCCACTATGTACTGCTGTCAGGGACCTTATCACTGAACCATATTAGCAGGAAAGCATATCCTTAGATTGCTGTTGGCTGAGGACCAATTTAACAGTGGGGTCCAGGTAAAACTTAAAAGAGATTATTATTTGTACCTTTTTTTTTAAAGAAGTGGAATGTGAAAGTTAATACTGAGTGCACCACAAATGTACCCTGTGCTGTTCTCCACTTACAGGGCAGCAGAAACCAAGAACAGAATTGTTTCAAGGCACAGTAGTGTGCCAAATGCACATTTTTATGTAGATGACCTCTGTTTTCCCCTTGGTTTTGAGGAGAAGAAAGAGTTTATTACAAGAGGGAAACTTTCTCTCTAGAGGTAGTATTTCTGAGCATCAGTATCTCTGGTACCGAAGGGACAAAACAAAATAATATTTAATGTAATCTATTCATAATTGCTTCTCTTATTTAAGCCCAAATTTACTGCACAGTAAAATCATTTAAAATAATCCAAACAATTTCAGCTGATATAGGACAGAGTCCTGGCTCAGAAGAATGGTGTGATCATATTGGCATCATTGGACACTTTTAAGCAACATTGCAAAAGCAGTTTGTCCATGGACCTGCTTTCTCCATGGTCATAATGCACTTTGTGGAGCAAAAACCCACACTAGGAAAATTCAGGGAAGGGTGCAACTCAGGAAATTGTTTATGCATGATCTTATTGGGTCAAAAATTTTGTTTTTCAAGAAAATGCAAAATGCATTGGGCTTAAAAAACTGTTGCGTTATATAACAGGTGCCAAAGGGCAGTCTATTCATTAGCCAAGACATAAAAGTGAAAAGGCTGCTCCAAGGCCTTGAGGCAGCACAGTTTCTTCATAACAGCTGCCCTCCAAATTTGGTTAATGTCATCAAGAACAATCTTTAACAGAGCACTAAGGTCACACTTACATCATGGGCAGCATCCCATCTTTGATCAGAAAAAGACATTTGCAGTTTCCAGAGCTTGCCTTGACAGTGCTGAACTCTGACATACTGGGCTTGTCCTTTACCCCAAATTAATCACAGCAGGAAAATTTGCTCCTTTCTTCTTTAATATAACCTTCTGCTCTCCTTAGTCCTTGATAAAAAATAGATGCTCAGATATTTGTTATAACATGTATGGCTGGTTCTACATAGTTCACCCTATGAGGAAGCTGCCTTGATCATTTGAGGATCAGAGGGCAGCCTTACAGAATATCTGTGCTTCAGGTTTACAGGACAAGTAAAGAAGCAGGATGAGGGAGCAGAGTGTGAATGTGTTCTTTCCCATTATATGATTCTATTAATTTGCCATAGAAATGATTCATGCACACTGCATTTTTTTCCCTTAAATGCTGGTATAAAATTATATAATTGGCTAAAAAAAAAATCCCTTCCTTGACAAATCTGGTGTTCCCTTTTCCAATTTAGAAGTCCAGCAGAACTACTGGGCACCTGCATTTCTTTCTGCAGGCAGCTCACTTCCCTGCTGTGGAGGCATATCTCATTCTAGCTTCTGAGCTGGGTTACTCATGCTGCCTTCTAACAGCCCATTTTCTGTGATCTTTGCCTGTGAACCACTTCAGAGGAGCCATTGACACACAGTTGGAGCTGTTCAGAGCAGTTACCATCACACGGTCACTCGTTTGTGTTTGTGATGTCTCTCAGCCAAGAGTGTCAGGTTGCAGGGGAAAGTACTGGCTGGGATGTCTACTGTACATCAAGGTCTTGCCAAAGAAACTTGAATAAACCTTATAAAAATATTCTCTCTTTCCTATTTATCTTAGATTTTTGAAGTTATAACTATTTAATTTATCAGACTTGATTTATTGAAGTATTTACCTTGGATGCTGTTGTACTTTATGGTTTTGAGCAAAGAAATGACTAAGTCATAATGACAGCTGGATGAAAAAAATTGCATCACCAGGAATTAAACTAAACAAACTCTTGATTTATTTATATTTTTAGCTACAAGCAAAAGGTTGAATAGAGTGCTAGATGCAATTTAAAAGAAAAAAAAAAAAATGCAGCAAGGAACCAAAGCAAAATAATACCATAAATATAAGGAGAAACATACCCACCTGCTTCACTCAAACACTTTGGAGGAGATAAGGGAGTAGCAATTAAAATGGCTGTTGAATAGCATGCATTTGATGACTCCTGAGCATTTCTTTATGAAAAGAGCACATGAGTGTGGGGCCATCTCAGTTCAAGCTGCCTTACTTCTCCAACTGTGCCTCCTACTAGAAGCAGCCTGTCATGCAGCTAGCACCACTGCTGGCTTCATGCCTGCTCTCTTATGGCTTAGTGAAGCTCTTCACTATAAAAAGGAGCCTACAGGAAAGCTACAGAGTATATACACCAAAGAAAACTTTTACATTTATGCAAAATTTAGTCCTAGGCCCTGATATTCTTCCAATAATTCTATATACACTTTGTTCAGTTGCATGTACGTCAAACAGTTTAATTTGCAGAGCAGTGCTATTGCCCTAACAGTGAAACAGTCTTTTCCCATATGAAAAGTACTGAGACCACCGTGTCACACGTTGTTGATTCATAATCATGCCTGTCACCTAGTTATTAGACTATAACAGTGGCCTGGGCTTCAAGTCAAAATGACTAAGACCCAAAAATTGCCATAGCCAAACACACCTGTTTGTACTGTAGCCTGTCATGAGTTGTGATGCTGTCTGGACATATAAATCTATTAGGACAAGGAACCTTTTCCTCCCTGTCTGGGCATAGGTGAGAACAAAGGAGTAACTGGTATCTCAGCTCTCTCATTTGATAAAAACAAAGAGAGAGACAGCTCTCAGAAAACAACAGTAATTATACAGCACATTATATAGCTTTGTCCTTCAACAAGAGACAAGAAAATGAGATGTGGTGTTTCTTAATACATTTCTGCGCAGCAGTGTGCAGTTCATGACTTCGAGGAGTACTGAATTAGAAATTCAAAATTAGCAAGCTTGAAAGTGTGACTTTCACAAAACCCTGTCAGAAAGCTGTTCCTGCAAGACAAATGTTGAGAACAAGATCATAGAGTCATAGGCAGATTGGTAGAGGTTGGAAGGGACCTCTGGAGATTATCAATTCCAACTCCACCTGCCAGAGCAGGATCACCTAGGGCAGGTCACACAGAAACAGATCTAGGTGGATGTTCAAAGTCTCTAGAGAAGGAAACGCCACAACTTCTCTGGGCAGCCTGTTCTAGGTCTCTATCATTCTCACAGTGAAGAAGTTTTTCCTCATGTTGAGGTGGAACTTCCAGTGTTTCACCTTGCTACCATTATCTCTTGTCCTATCACCGGGCACCACTGAAAAGAGACTGGCCCCTTCTATTTGACACACCCCCCTTCAAATATTTGTAAACATTAATAAGATCCCCTCTCAGTCTTCTCTTCTCCAAGCTAAACAGCCCCAAGTCTCTCAGCCTTTCCTCATAAGAGAGATGTTCCAGTCCCTTCATCATCTTTGTAGCTCTCCGTTGGACCCTCTAGTATTCCCCTGTCTCTCTTCAACTGGAGAGATCAGAACTGGACACAATACTCCAGATATGGTCTCACTAGGGCAGAGTAGAGGGGATGGAGAACCTCCCTGGACCTGTTGGCCACACTCTTCTTCATGCACCCCAGGATACCATTGGCCTTCTTGGCCACAAGGGCATGTTGCTGTCCCATGGATAACATATTTTACGCCAGAACTCCAAGGTCGTTCTCCATGGAGCTGCTTTCCAGCAGGTCTACCCCTAACCTATACTGGTGCATGATAACTTTTCAGGTGTAGGACTCTACACTTATCCTTGTTGAAGTTAATTAGGTTTACCTTTGCTGAGCTCTCCAGTCTGTCCAGATCTTGCTTAATGGTGGTACAGTCATCCAGATATCTGGTCTGTGGCTATTTCTTTCCTATCTTGTCTCAGATGAACTTTCAAAATAAAACTTCATCTGACAAGATGACAGGAGGATTCACTTATGATGCAGAGAAAGATGCAGGTGTAGCTTGCAGAGTAGAAATGGGCCTTGAATGAAAATATACATAAACGTCCTATCTGTAAGTCAATGAACTCATCTAACTTGCTTTTCTCTCACCTTTATGTATTTAACTCTCAACTCTAAATTGTGCACAAATCATCATAAACTATTAGTTTCTATCAATAAAATTGCAAGTTTTAGTCCAAATATTCAGTTGACATAGACTGTGGCATTGATTTTGCAAGAGTCAATGGTTTTCCTATCATCTAAGTATAAAATACCTGAACTATCAGCAGTTTTCAATAAACAATAAGTCAGAGTCCATGAAATTGTGCACTGTGATACAAAAATTGAGCTGCTATAATACCATGCTGACACATCCTACCTTATCAACCTTGTATGAAGTCTTCATGAGTCAATACATCACTGGCTCTAACAAATGCCACGCAAGGACAAGTAATTAATTTCCACAGTGTCTGTCTGGGTGGCATGGTCACTTTACACAGACAGCATCTCCAAAGTGGAGTCCAAGACCATGAGAAAAGAAGATGGAAGAGAAACCAGTTTCCTGTCCTGTGTCAAGATATGAGAATCATTAAGGCAAGGAGCCCTGCCTACACTTGTTGTGGTGTAGGTCTACCTGCACATGGCCATTCTTATGTCTGAGCCTGACTCACCACCGTGACTCCTTGGCCTCAGACCTGTTTCATCACTTTGCACTTGTTTGGTGAGCAGTGGACTGCTGTCTGATGCTTATTACTGTCACCAGACCTGCTCTGATCAGTTTATTTGGGGACTGTGGGACTGTGTCCATGTAGGTGCTGTCCCTCCCCTGTCTGCCTTTCTTCACCCTCAAGCTGGACTCTGCTTTCCTGGCACCCAGGATGGGGAGAAAGGGGCAGGGAAGTTGAGGATAGAGACTGGGATGGGAGAGGAAGGATGTTGCAGAAAACTTATAGCTCTTCAAGTCAAGGACATGCTAAATATCCCAAATAATAAGAAAACCTAGAAGGTTGATATAAATATTCAAATAAGAAGAGACTGCCATTCAGTACTGAAGCAAGAGCTATAAAAGCAAAAGTCTGAGGCTGACTAATTGGACTGAGATGAGACCAGGGATATCTGCTGGAGGAAAGGGAGATGTGAGCCTTGTCCATCCTTCATGGACACAGAAAGAGTCTTTCCACAGTGGCTGGAGTGTGGCAAAGCATTATTTGATAGAGGAAATGCCTCACCCTCTTTGGAAAGAGACATAACTCCTTACAGAATAATTTGTTAATGCCATTTAAGAAAATGAAATCCTGTTTCATGAGAATTTTATTATTATTAATTGCTAAATCAATACATGAAGTCAGAATTTCATTTTGTTGCTGGATAGAAATTATATTAAGAAAACAGCATAGAAAAAGGAAATGACACTGAACTGTTCTAGTTTTGAAGATGTTTCAATGGCACAATCATATATTAAAAATAATATATTTAAATATTTCAGAAATGAGCAAGAGTAAAAATAAGTACAGTGCTAAATGTAGAACAAGATATTGTTATTCTCAAAATGACATATTAACCTTAGTAAAATGGGGTGAAAATGATTCATCATTTATTTTGTAAAAATAAAAAATTGACACTCCTTTCCAAATGTCTGCATTTGGCAAGAAATTCGTCTTCCAGTGGTAATTTTCTATTGACATTTTTAAACTATTTTTCTCTATAATTGATGAACATGCACATTGATTTCTATTGCACTATCAGGACAGCTGACATTTAGTAGTCACTGGTGGCAGCACCTTTTCAGCCTGTGACAGCACAAGCACTCTGTATGTGTACAGTTTCCTGTACTTCATCTGTAGGTTATTTTTTACAATTTAATTTTTTAAAACCAACCCTATAATGCAAAGCCCATTAGCCATGCAATCCAATATTGCCTCAGTGCTGCATTGCCCACAAAAGAGTTTGCACAGGCCCACTGTGTCATACATGTTTCTCCTACTTTTATTTTAATAAGTCAAGCAGCTGCCAAGTCAACAACTCGGTGATTTCTGGTTGGGAATGTTATCTCACACTTCAGGCTGTGAGTGACACATGCACACACACATGCATATGCACGCACACACTCTCACTCTGAACTAGTGCTTGGTCTCGGATAGACACAATCTCTGCAGTGCTATATAAACAAATGTCATCTTCATTACCTCAAATGGCTCCATGTCACTGAAATGGAGCAAGCTGGAAGCATTGCGGGAGTGCTCTGAACAGAGCAAAATTAATTTGAAGCATTTCAGCACAGCCTAGTGGGTAGGCTCTGAAAATACACAAGGTCCACCCCAAGGATTTGTATATCCAAGCTCTGGGTCTCAGCTAAATGACAGGCAAGGGCAGGCTATCATGAAGTTTAATCTTTAAAAACAAAAAAATTGAAACTGAATGCTAAAATTGGTCCAAAGTAAACTACCCTTTTTTTTTTTTTCCTCTGTTAGACAGTCAAACTTATGACTACATTAGTACTGCCAGCCACAGTAGTGCAGCTCTGGGATTCAAGACACAGCCCAGCTATATGCCTATTCCTCTGAAAAAGGTTTATTATGTTAGTTTCAAAAATTCCGTAGTATTATGCATTGCTGATGCTAATAATCCTGAGGATGTAATTATTTAATAAAACCTTGTTTTTCACTAGAGTTAAAATGATGAGGCTAATATTTTACAATAACTTGCACTAATTAGTTGTCCTAAATAATTATTTTTGTCCACAGAAAGATCTTTTAGTATAAACTTGTTTAGTACTTTTGTAGCTATCATCTTCCTTTCATTTGCATTGAAAAGAAAGATTGACTTATAAAGTTTTTATACAAAAACTTTATTTCTACATTACTATACCTTTAAAATGATTGGATTCTGTTAATCTTCAGAAGACTTAACATATTTTCTGAAGTACAGCTGATGCATATAGAAATGTGCTGTACTCTGTAACTGAAACTTCCCTTTTTTTCTATTTTGGTTTTCCCTAGTCTAAAATATAGCACACTGGCTCTTGGCAAACAGTTGCTTTATGTATGGAAAAGTAGCTGTGGTACAGCTGTGTAAGCCCTTGGGGAATTCAGAGCCTCAGGCAATCCGGAGAATGTACAACATCAAAAAAACTGGGCCTTTACAAAATCAAGATGCCTTGTTGGAGAGATAAGCACCACTACTGGAAAGTTTTTCTGAGGAATGTTAAATGAAGGATATAATAACCAGCTTACTGAGACACCTGTGTTGAGCCACTATTCTTCTGTTCTTACTTTGCCATCTCACACAAAGAAATGGCTCATATTTTACTTCCCTTTGTAACTCCTGGCTTCATCCCTGTCATGTCCCACAGACTCACTATCTGGTTCTGCAAGATTTAACATAGGTTAACTGGTTTGTAGCAAAGCTTGAAACCCACTGTTTTTTCAATCCTCAAACAACTACCCCCCACACCATCCCAGTGATGTCTCAACAGTAGCAGTGAGAGGTGAGGCAGGGGCAGGTAGGGACCCTCCAAGTCTGGTCCAGCCCCTCAGGCTCTTGCCAGTGGCCACCAGCTCCTTCCCAGTAGGTAAGTCAGAGAGAAAGGAAGAAAGTGCTCTCTTCCATAGTGGGAAGGTAAGCTTGCTGCTGTCATGGGGCTGTAGGCTCTGACAGCATCAGACAGCTCACAGGTGGAAAGGATGAGTTCTCAGGCACCGGCTGCACGTTTGGGTGGGAAAAGGGGCAGACACAAACATACCCTGAAAGAGACCAAATGCAGCAGCAGAAGCAGAGGTGTGGGAAAGTAAACATCTCTTTGAGTGGCTTCTTTGACCACCACAGCTCAGTGTGCTGGCTGTTTTTTTTTTGTTGTATAACATTTATCTTCAGAATCATGGTGTGGCTGCTATTCATAATGTACAATCTCTGAAAAAGATTTTAATATAACTAACTTGTTCACTCCAGAGCATAAACATAAAAATCTAAACAAAAACAAACAGACAATTCACTTCCCCCCTGTAGTTACCCGACCAAGCAAGAATCTTCTGGACACTCTGGGATCCTTCCTCTCCCCCCTCTTCCCACACCACACTCCTCTAAGACATCACTGTCACTTTATCATGTGACATAATTTGTCATATCATAAAAAAGTGACAAAAAAGTGACAATTTTTTTGTCGGATAACCCCTTGATTACCCTCATTTGATGCTCAAAGTCCTCTCCCAGATAATCTGTTGCTTAGTTATTTTTATCCTGGACTTCAGATTATAAAACACTGACAGGAGAAAAATGTTTTGCATCTTACTCTGCATGTTTGTTTCTCAGCTTTCAGGCTATGCCAAGTCTCGAACCTGCTATGCTGTTCTTGCCCTAACACACGCAGAGCAGTTTCCTAGCAGAGCATATTAGCTTGGCCTTCATGCCTTACCTGTAATATGAATCACTGTGTTCCTGGGAGACATAAAATTAAGCCTACAAGTGAATAAACCAAGTGACTATGTACCATCCAGCACAATGACCTTCTTTTAGAAGCTCTGTATCACCACCTTGTGGAGTTTTGAAATTCAAATGACAACAGAGAAGGCAAAAAACCACCCCTGGTACATAGATAAAAAGTTCCTAGAAGTAATCAGAATTTTTAAGCTGTGTTGAGACAGGCTTCTTTGATTGTCACACTGGGATATAACTGTACAAACTGCAATTTAATTTGAAAATAATTAAAAGCCTTTTAAATTAAATTTGAATTAAATTTGAAAACTCAATTGAATTTGAAAATTAAAAAAAAGCTCAGCTATGCCCTTGTGACTGTAAAGAATTTTACCCCAGAAGCGATTCAAACAAGGGCAGTTTTAATGTAAGTCTCTGTTTCTCTATTTAGGCTAATGATTAAGAGATACGTGAGGCAAAATTTAACATAGTTGAAGGACAGATCAAGTGTTAACTTAGTATGTATTTAAAAAAAAAAGAATTAAAAAACCACACTGAAATAATTTAGAAAATAATTAAAGCAAAACAAATTTCTTCAGAATATTCATAGCTGTGGTGCTGCAAGTGCGTAAAAAGCTGCAGAACTGTTTTTCAAGGAATTGAAATGTATGAGTGCCCTCAGATTTACACAAAATGAAATTTTTTGCCTAATTTCTGATTTGGGAAACATTTTCATTTATTCCTAAAACTGTGACTAATCTCTTTCTTCACACTCATGCAATAATTAGCTGCACTAACCTCTTTATTTTGCTACTTGAACTAGCTAGATAGGCATTACAGTGGCCAAATCTTAGATGAAGAAAAATAAATAATTGTTCTCTGTCATCCAATGAACAGCAGTAAGTCAATCTGCATCCTAGGCTCTTTAACCTTTTAATATTCAAAGGTATGCTACATTGCAATTTTGACATGTTCCTCTAATAATAGCCAACAGGCCATGGGCTTAAAAATTTTAGATTATCTGCAAATTTCACCTCAAGATTTTTACTCTACAGGTGACTCTTAAGCTTTGTTAGTTTATCTCCTAACACAACTTCATCTGAAAATTCAGTTCAGCTGACAATCAAGGGGAATCCCACTGCCTTTATGACCGTTGCCACTTACTCAAGGAAAACTGCCTGAAATCCCTTGTCTGAGTTGGTAACTGTGAATTAATTATTTCACCTAGAGAAACAGCCAAATTAAAGTTTTAACCAAATGTGACTCTATGTGTTGTCTACATGGTTCCCTAAGTATTTTCCATTATGTTCTGTAAGAAGATGTTAGCAATATGCAGTGATAAACTAGGACCCCTGAATCTATTGAGTGAGTGTTCCTTTAACAACTTCAAGAAAAAGAAAAATGAAGTTTCCTTCATCTGTAATAAGAAAATCAATACACTTACCTGGGTTCACACAGTTTTATACAAATTAAATGGTGCATTGTCCTACCGAAATTTCTAAAATTTATACATAGCTGGGATAGCACAAAATTTTCCACATTTACAAGAAAATTAACAGTTTGCAGAGTCCAATAGAATACTTTCCACTTTGTTAACTATTAATTATCTATTTTATTTGTTCTAAAAACAGTAGGCTAAAATCCAGCAAGAAATAGTAAAAATATTACAACTGTAAGATACAAAACCTCATAAAGAAAAAATTATAATCTGGTACCAGTTAAAATCTACAAGGTTTTGTGGAAAAGCATCAAAGCATTTTCCAGTTCTGAAAACAGGTCAGATCCATTCATGGAAGCAGTCCCTTTAAAACAGTAAGCATAAGAAATACATGTGCAAGCACACAGTATTTTAAGCTCTAAGAGTAAACAAAATGTGTTTTCTATCAGAATTGTTGCAATCATTCAAATGCCAATCTCCAAACACTTCTTTGAGTCCAACATTGAAATCTCAGACTAACATGTATGGAGCAACAAGGACACCTTGAGGCAAGTTGGAAAAATGCAAAGATTTCTATTCCACATAGATATGGGAGGACTTGCAGATTCTCCATATGTCTGAATTCCTTGGAATTGCAACATGATGCAAATGACAAGCTCTTAAAATTGGCAAAGTTCCACAGAGTAATATTAAAACAGCGCTTGGTCAGCACTCCTGAAATACATACTGGAATATATGCTTACCAATTAGATTAATTTAATTGCTAATACTTTTCAAGACAAACCTGTTTTTGCAACACACTAATCTTGTTCTGAGTTTATTTTCTCCTTGTTACAGAAGTTAAAAAGTTTCCTTCCTGCTGCTTACCATAGTATTACACTGTACATATTTTTAAAAGAAAAAGTATAAAAATAGTGGAAATATTTCTGAAGAAGTATTAAATGCACATCTACACAAAATTTAAACGTTCACAGTTCTTTACCACTCTCTACAATTTCAAGTATTTCTTTAAATTTGTACCTTTGAAAAACTGATATAACAGTAAATGTGGTTTAAAAAAAAAAAATGTTGCAAGAACAACAAACCTGATTCTTCTTAATTTAACAATTTTTGCACATGAAAAAGCACTTTTTTTTTTTTTTTTTTTAGTATAGCCTCTAAGGTAGAACTGGAGTTGTAGGACCATTTGTAGAGCTTTCTATTCCCTTAGTGCCATCTACAGCCTTGGAATCATCACATACTTTAGAAGGCTCATTTTCTTCTGATGGTGACGGGGTAAGATCAATAGTGATCAAATCAGCTTCCTGATCTGTTTTTTCTACTTCACTGCAAAATTCAACTTTATCTTCCTGCTGGCTGTTCTTCTTTATTTGTCCATTCTGTGCAGGGTAGGTACTGGCAATGGTGTCATACAGAAATTGGTATTGTTCCTTAAATACAAAGAGAAGTCACTATAAATAGAATGCTTGTAGTGCAAGAATAAACCCATTCATTCTTTAATTTCTAAAATTTTAGAAATGTGACATGTAGTTGAACAAGCAAGACTAATATGAAGCCACTTCCATAGTTTTTAGCATACAGAGTGCTGCTTCTGTGGTTTATTCTGATTTCATGTGTATGTAATGTCTCTGCAACTGCCTGCATCAGAAGTTCACTCATCAGTTGTCCCTCAGTTACGTGGTTCACAAAGTACCAAAAATATGGCTTTTAGAGTACCTATGTTGTAAACAGCACATATTGTAAGGAGTCTAGGAAAGTCATCTGATAACCTGCCTCATACTGACAACACTTAAGTCCGGTTTGTTATCAAATGTACAGAGACACATTTCATTGGGAATGATTTAAATAAAACAAATAGAAGGCTGCTAGTATGTGGAATGGAGTTAGACACCTAACTGCAGAAGTTAAGGGACACTGTACACGTACATCCCTGAAGCAACTGCAGAAACATTAATTGATGCAATCTGTAATTTTATAATAAGCATCCATCCACAAAGGTGTTATAGATTTGCAGCTCTGGACATCTCACAGACTCCTTGATTCTTATCAATAATGGCCAATGCAGAAATGATGCATAAAGTTACAAGGATATTAGTGACCTTGACAAGTAATTTCATGATTTTTTGTGATAGTTCATAAGATTTACTTACAAAAGTGGAGACCATTCCCAGCCTGGTGCGACGAAGAGCTTTTACTACTTGGAAAACATCTATTACTTCTTCAGTTTCTGCACTTTCCAAGAGGGTCATTAAAGCACAAAATACACCAGTCTGCTGTGATCCATCGCTAAAAGATGATGTGAAAGGCAATTGTAAAAATGCAAACTATAAAATTAGTAAGTCATCTGACATTAGATTTATTTCAAAATTTATATAATTAATTACATTTTCAATACATTTTTACTGGTATGAAATTTTTACAATTAAGAATATCTGTAGGGTACACACAAGACATAGTTTATCTAGAGGTAATCTGGATCTCATATGGCCACTTAAGGGGTAAAACAGAAATTAGAAGATTCAGACATAACAGTCTCAACAACTGTTAGCAGGATTATCCTCTGTTTTAGAAGGTATGCAAGGCTATTTCTGGAAACGTTCCTAAAAATGTGAGTTTATGTGCTAAAGCAAGAAATAAAACAAAATGCTGTGCTGGATCTTCATTAGCAGTACACTACAAGAGCACTGTGATTTAGCATTTCTTCTCAAAATATGTGTTTTAAGCAAAGAAAGGTGTGCTCACTTTTCATCACTGCAATCAAAAAGGTCAAGCTTGAGCAATTCAAGTAATTTTTTAGGCAGAGCTGAGTTTCCAGACACATGAAAAGGCTTGTGGGAAAAGATAGTCATCCCAGAACTGTGGTTACTACATATATCCAGAACTTAGGGCTAGTTTAAGTTATGTGCTGAATTCAGACCCACCAGCAGTGGACAACAAGCGGGACACAGCGGGTACTTCTGTTGTCCTCAGTGACTGATCTGGCTGGGATTTTCTGTTTAAGGTTGAGAATCATGCTGACTAAATCTTTGGGGTTTTCTGGAACACCCAAGCCACTCCACTTGTGATATTGATACTGACACACCTCCTGTGTTTCTTTTGTCTGAAAAACAGCAGTGGAAATGTAGTCAATGTTCAGGTTAAAATAAAGATTCACACAGTACATCTATTGCAGCTGATTTACAAAAGATTAATTATATTCCTGAGGGATCGCATGATGATGTGAGTTCTACCTCATGAATATAACGTAGATAGACATTCAAGCTTTTCTCAAAGCACAAAAGACAGCTGAACTCCTGAGAATCTACTACTACCATTTACTAAGTGGGAAATTTGAGCTACTTTATAGCATTTACCATGATTGGCTACTGTTCTAGAAGAGAAAAATATTTCCATTCCTTAGGGCAAGTGGTAACTGCAGTGAGAACTGTCCCTTCTCTTTCTTTAGGCTGTTTGTAACAAGAAAACAATTTTAAAACTTTCTTTTGGAATTTGCAAAGAAAACTTTACCTTTAGATGTCTAACATAAAATGTACGTGTTGTATAGCTAGGACAACAGCTGACGTCTGTCATCTGAACTTCTATGCCATCATATGTTTGTTTTTCTTCTCCCCAGTACTGTGCACATTGTTCCTAAAATGAATAAAAGTGCCTGTCAGTGCTTATCATTCAAAACTCCTTTTATTTTATCTTCCACATGCACTTACAGAATGTATCGACTTTAAAACTGTACAAGTGTCATTGTATTTCAAAATATAGCATCATATATTCTTTTCCTCAAAAAATTAATTCCAAAGTAAATTAAGAAGGTAAATAATAGAACAAATTATATTGGAAAGACAAAATACTCATCTTATGAAACATGCCTAACTGGAGGAAGAGGATGAGAGAGTGCAGTACAGTGTTTTCGTTGCATGCAAAGGACCCTTAATAATGTCAGTGCGAAGACAGTGTCCTCACCTGATCTCCTTCTTTCAGCTCTGTCAGCATAACAATGACTTTGACTTTTCTTTGGAAGACCATTTGCCAGAAGTCAGAGATAGTTTCCTGCAGTGGTCCCTGTGTTGCAATCATGGCTTTCATACCCCAGTAACCCTATAAAAGAAGTTTTTAATATTTTTTTTCTTAAATTTATTTAAAATGTGGTTGTCAAACCACAGAACTCATTGTCATTTAAAGAATACACAGTGAAATAAACTAATGAACCCTTTTGTTTACAAAGAAAATATGCCTATCACAGTAGGTAATGGTCTTACAGGAATTCTATGAGCCAAAGGACATTAAACTCAATCCTCTTAACAGCAGTATCACTTCCATATTGAAAACAAGGTATAGCTTACCCTGCCATTTTTTGCAAAGCATATTTTTAAGGGCTAAAACATTTAATTCTACAGAGCTGTATAATTTGACCACTAAGATATTGAGTTTATACCACACAAAGTTGGTGCAGTCTGTTCACACAGAGCTACCCAAAAATAAAAATACATTTACTCTGAACAGATATCCTAACTGTGAAACATTTAAAAATATTCATATCAATCAAATTTAGCTAGTAATTCCATTAAAATCAGTAACTTCATTAGTGATCAATAACTGTCCTCTTTTTGGCAGTATATATAATACCAAAACTGCTGAAATACTGATAGAGGATACTCTCAATACATACAGTAATGAAGGAAGCATTGATGTATTTGTTTGATTCTTCACATTCGCTGTCCTCATCTGAGGAATCATCTGAATCATGTTCACCCTCCTTACTGCATTCATCTTCATGCCTGATTGGCACTCGGTTAAAGTCATCTGCATAAGAAAAAGTGTCACCGTAGCAGTCACACTGCTACTCGAGTATAGCATTAGAAGGGGGTCGATTTTGCATGTGCAGGGGAGCAAACAGAAAAAAGACAGCCTTTTCACAACAGACTGCACAACCATTTTATTTGAAATAACCTTAAACACTCCCAATAATTCACATTTTTAAAATTTCATCTGTCTTTTAAAACAGTATGAGAAGTTTTTAATTATACAGTGTTGAAAAAATTAAATACCTCTCAGTAAGCTAATTCACTGTCCTCATTTTTTAAAAGATTTAGTAGGTTTTCTTATTGAAGGTAACAGATAAAACAGTGGAAGTTTCATGGAAAATACTTACATGGAATTATGTTGGCATTCCTATTTTTGCTTTTATTTTCCTCGCGATTCCCAGTGTTCTGTGTCCGCCACCCCTTATAGGAAGGTAATCTCTAAAAAAAGAGAATGTTTGGTATTATGTTTGATTAAAATGGTTCCTGGGATCATTTTCCCCTTTGAACACCCATACACAGTCTTCATCTCCCAGTGCCTCATATCTTTAATTCTTTAAACTTTGGTCACATCTCGATTATAGTTTAAAAATGCCTGCTATAACATGTACAACAGCAGGAAATCATGCACATAGACACAAGTAATTGCTCTATGCTTCCCATCCTTGTTAAAAACATTAACTTGAAAAGCAGGAATAAAATTCCATTAATTTACTTTTTTTTTTCATGAAAGAAACCATTTCTGTGCCATGGAAAAAAAAAAAAACACAGAAGTGATCTATTTTGTATAGTGTCTCTATTTCATTACTATCGTGCAAGGCATTTTCTATTGTAACTGGAGGTACAGGCACTAGGATGCAAAGCTTATTTACCTGAAACTCTGCCTCCAGTAGAGAAGGATCACTGGGAGGATCTTTCCTTTTCAGATTGTTAAGATAAGAATGCAGTTCTGAGAGACTGACCTCTGTTTCTCCATACTGATTGTATTCCACTAGCGCTTGATGGATAAGGATGTACTGTGACTGGTGTTTCCCATTTTAAGGGTTTAAAAACAAAGATATTAGACAGTAAATATATATATATAAAACCCCACATAACTTAAAAACCATTATAAGAAACTATATACTCCCATGATATTAGTGTTACTAAACAGTATTATTAAACATTAACCTTAAATAGGCACTAAATACAAGCATTAAAAATCAGAGTGGCTTCCAAATTAGATATTTTGGAGCATGTTTAGTGTGTTGGATGACAAGTGCTATGCAAATAAACACAGTGGCATTCAAGAAACATCCAAATGAGATTTGAAAGATCTGCAAAATAAATAAGTTAAAAATATGCATAGCATCAATCCGTAACTTTTGTTGTGCTCTCAACTCAACTGAAAATCCCACCTAGACAGATTTTAGAATCTGAAAATTAAGTTTGACTATGCAAACTCAATTTTGCATTTGTGAATTGTATGCCAAAAGCTGGATATTACATCTTAAATGTTTTCATGGCTTCCTTTTTTAAAGCCTATACTTAAAAAGTTGACATTTCTAAAACCGAAAAGCTGTGTTGGAAGTTTTTTCTCAATCTTTTTCAGAACTATAGTTTCTAACAACTTCAGATGAACTGTAGCAATTCCCAAGACAGAGAAGTGTGCTTCTAAGAAATACTGATGAATCCTAGCAAAGGAGGGTTCTAAAACACAGGAGTTTTAGCAAGATACCTCTACTTGAACCATGAGGCACCGCTGCCGACGCAGCTTCACAACATAGCCATAAACATCCACTCTGCCTTCTGTATCCAGACCCTCCAGCATGGCATCAATTCCTATATATGTCCCAGTGCGCCCAACACCAGCACTACAAAGCATAAAGGGGTTTGGTTATCAAGAGGATATGTCATCTCCCAGTCCCACTCTAAGAGGGGAGCAGTCAGTGAGAGAGCAAAAGCAAAAGTATGTAACAAGGGCATATGAAGCAATTGAAAACCATTCTTGCTGTAAATTAATTGTCAATACAAACAATGATGACTTTGTATTTTAAATATCTTTGAATGAAAGTAAGACAAATACTGCCAAACATGATGCTTATAGTCAGAATAGCTCAACATTTATCTGTCTGTTTGCCAAAAGTCCATGTATCCTCAGACTTTTTTGATTTGAATATCCTAATATCTTTCAGAAAACAAGCCTTTATATGCATCTTTTGCTAACTCACTTTCATATGATCAAGTCACAAAATTTGGAATCAGCCAAAAAGCATTGTCAGCTCCCTGTTCTGAGTAGCTTCACTTCATGTTGATTCAACATTAAATTTTTTTTTTTAATAATATATATTTACCTGCAATGAACTACTATTGGGCCACTAAAAAGGTTGCTGAGAGCATTAACTCTGCGTCTGAGTTTGAGAAGGAGATGGGGATCCTCAGGGACTCCATGGTCTGGCCAGCTTGTGAACTGGATATGAGTGACATCTCTTCCAGTTGTCCTTTCTCTTCCCTATACAAAGTGAAGTAGGTGTTTTTTTAACATATTTACATATACATATATATACACACACAAAACCGAAAGCAAGTGCACATATACAAAGCAGAAGAAAAAAAAAAAAAAAAGCAACAGTTCAATGTTGAATCAAAAATTTCAAACAGTGTGCTGTAATGTGATCCCAATATTCTCTTGGGTTATGACATATTTCATAATCAAGTTTAATTAAAAAATATCCTTGAAGCGGGACATTCAAAGTGTTGCTGAAAATACTTTTTCTTATGTTAGCCTATGATCCAGAGTATAATGTCTCCCAGCTCTATTCACAAACAACTTGGCCAATGTATAGGTCTGCTTACTTCAAAGGGTACAGGTTGTAACTCAAACCTTCTACTGTTTATAAGCAGATACAAGAAAATCTATGATTTCCAATGACAGCGACTCTTAAGTCACTTGATTAAAGCTTAAAGCATGTCACATCTTGAGTCCTACTTTCATATGTTGCTGCTAGACTAGAAGAGAGGACATGCATTTAGAATAAGCATGATTATAAAACAAAATGAGAAAGACATCTCAATGTCATTCTTTTACTGGCCAAGATTTAATATGGCTATATAGGCATTTCCCCAATAATTAACCCCGAAATTCTTACTCAAAGCTGTATTACGCAGTTGTGGCACAGTTCCTCATACAGTTATTTGCCACTGATTCAGCAATTACACATCACTACTCCATCAAAACTGCAGAAGTCTCCATTTTCTCATCAGGCACCACTCTTAGATTCCACCATCATTATCAGTTTCTTCTATATTAATATGATGACAGCCAAACAGAGAGCAGACAGCTCTAAAAATATCAGTCCTCAGCCTACAATGAGTTCTCATTTCTAACATCAGACTGTTCTACTGACAGAGCAAATCCTTTGTTAATAGTTAATTCTTAACATCCTGATATTCTCACTATCTTCACACAAAGTTAGAGCTTTCTTTTAATCCGACCAACTATATTTTAATCCAACATAAAACAGCAGAACAGGAATTTCAAGTTGAAATAATGGATTGGGATGGGTGGCGTTTGTTGCCTGACTATTTTGCTGAAGACTCTTTGAGTATTAATGTTTTTAATAATGACTTGTGCTCCATTTATCTTCTCTGAAATAGTTTTGCAAAGTGCCTGAGAGAGCTGTTTCACCTCAGATGGCAAATTTTGTTCTCAATTACACACAGACTGTGTGTACTGTGATGTATGAAAGAGAGCAATTAATGAGCCTTAATGATTCTACACATAGCCAAATGGTAAGTCTAAAACACCTTTATAAATGCACTTGGGATTGCTACAATCTGTAATTGTCCCATTGTACAATTCTCACCAGGGTAGATCATAGTGCTTTATAAGTCATATTGATGATACTTGCAGAAGGCTATGCTGAGATAGACGTAAACCAATAAAATTTCTGTGTTAAAGGGCAAGCTATCTAAGGAAACCATAGTGTATTAAGTTTTCCGTACTTAACATCTTATTAACAGTTTCCTCTTAAATGTAGATTCCAGAACACTAAGGAAAATACATTTTTAGGTTAGGAAATATATGTCTAACTCATATTTTTTATAAGGTATGACACAGACATCCAAGAAGTTTTCTCTTAAACTATATGTTGCTTAAGGAAAAAGCAGCACAGCATCTTCCATTGATAGCTGACTCTTAAAAGGGTCTCTCAAAGATACTGACAGACTCCAAATAGACACTTCAATTCCAGTCAGTCTTACATGGTTGAATAAACTCACGTTTGTGATGTGCAGTTTCTGAATTACATAGTCTGGACACTTTTTACTGTCATTGATCCTCACAATGATGTCCCCATATTTTGCAGAACTGTTCTCCATTGATGGCCAGTACTGGGCACATTTGTTCTGGGAAGAGATGAAGTTAAGTGAGCAGCATGACAGCAAAATGGCAGAGAGTTTAGAGCCAGAAGAAAGTCTGATTTAAAATAGATGGCAACTGAGTATGGTTTTTCCAGCTTCTCACAGGTCTTGTCCTCTCCTGAAAAGGCTGTCACTGCTTAGGATGTCAGTGCTAAATAATTCAAAATATCCAACAATTCAGGTCTCTGACCTGAAGTTTATGCCCATGAAATTTAACTTGGCACATAAAGTGAAGAAAAAATCCTGTACACTAGTTAAAAAAGTGAACAGGTACTGTTACTTTTGTTGTCTGAAGGCTATAGAAAAGTTTGAAGCTACTTCTATGGCTTCTTTTTCAGTCTTCAGCAAGGTACATTGCTTCTGCCTGCCCATAACTTTAACTTCAGGAAGCTGTAAATTTGCATGCTGACAACAATTTCATATCTAAAAGTGGTCAAAACAGCTTCTCCTCTTTTTCCTGCGTACCTTAAATAAGCAACAAAAG
This sequence comes from Megaceryle torquata, assembly GCA_024611175.1. NCBI lineage: Eukaryota > Metazoa > Chordata > Aves > Coraciiformes > Cerylidae > Megaceryle > Megaceryle torquata. Next base: position 182,338 of record JANIJG010021695.1, read on the forward strand.
CAAGTCAGAAGCACTCAACCTTCCATGTAAAGGGTGGGCAAAGACAATGGATTAAAAAAAAAAATTTTAAATTCCATCAAGGATTTACTGAAGGCATTGCCAGGATATCAGAAGATGATAGACAGGAGAAAAATACATACCCTAACTTTTATGACAGGTCTGTGAGGAGCTAGAGTTCTACCTTGAGCTTTGATTTATTAGCTGTAATTTGGAAGCTCACTCTCTGCTACTTACAGCTGTGACTAAAGTGACATTTTCTGATAAGACTGGTAATTACATAAGGCAACACTGATTTGGTATCCTTTCCAACATAGGCTGTGCCACAATAAGAGAACAGCAAGGGATGAAAACAAAGTACTAAGAAGAAAAAGTAATTCACCACAGCACAACAAGCCATTCTGTTTTCAGACAAAAGAAGGATCAAAAGACGGATGGAAGGGTAGATGGATATTTCTCACCCTCTTTCCTTCCTCACAGCGAGTCACCATGACAATAATTGTTGCTTTCTGTTCCCAGATCATTCTCCAGAAATCATTTGTGGTTTCATCCTTGGGGCCTAGGAGAAGATATTTTAACAGTTTTACTGAACACAGCCATATGAAAAAACACTCGCCTTCTTGACATGCTTAGCCATGCAGTCTGAAAATCTAACCAGAGATCACAAATAACAGCCACACACTCAATTTCAGTACAACTGCTGCCATTAGGCTATGACATTTTAAAAATTCATATATATATATAGCTTTAGTGCATAGTTGTGAAATTTGAAAAATTCTGGTGTAAAATGATACCTTATGAGAAACTGCCTTTGAAATACAATTTATTCACCTTCACATTTCCTAAACAGAGATTAATTGGTAAATTTTTCATACTAAATTACAAAATGTTAGATTTAAATTTTTTTCTTTAAATACATAAATTTTTCACTACTCTAGCAAAAAAAAAAAAAAAGCGAATAAAGAAAATATATTCTTTTAAGGTTAAAATTACCTTGTGCAGCAATGTATTTTCTTGGTTCTTTGAAGCCCTATGAAAAGTACAATGTTACCAGCTTTTAGAAAGGAAGTATGAACAATTTAAAAGATTTGCAACTTTAAAAATAAATTCAATATGCAACAGTCCAATAATACTAAATACATTACAAAGATGGAAAGAACTCAAATGGAAATCCTGAAGGTGCTTGATGCATGAAATACACAAACTACAGAATGTCTTCAATAGCACTAAGACTTTTCTTAAGTAACTTAAGTCACTCACATCAATATAACTTGCATTGATATAGTCTGATCCTGGGTCTCCTGGGATCTCTGAGAGCTCAACACGGTTATGATCATCTGTTTAAATCATTTAAAACAAAATAATTATATTATTTCAAGGCACTGAGAAAACAAATATTTCTAAAACATTCAAAAATTGTAATAAATACTCACATGGAAGGATATCAATGTAACGGTTTTTGTTCTGATTATGGCTTTTTTTGGCTTCCTTTATTGAAAATTTAGTGAAAACTCTAGGAATACTCTGAAATATAATGTGGGGGTTTTATTAGGTAAGCATATATTTAAAATAGGTTCTATTTACAGTCAGATGCATATGGAAGAAAATCAGTACTACTGAGTCAGGAAGGTAACATTCTGTTTCATGTGATACTACTTCATATATTTCTTATATCTAAATGAAATAGATTTCTTTTCCCTTAATATAAATAATATATATCTCCATGATTATGTATTATTTATATCCCCATGGTGATGCAGTAAGAGACAGTATTAAAAATATGCATAGAAAGCTACTTCAGAATGAGAAGTATTTAGAATGTATATTTTATACTTTTAGGAAAAAAAAAAAAAAAAAAGTACTATCATCTTATAATGAGGAGAGCTTAGTAGCAAAATTAACTGAAGCCTATTTGACCTTAATAGAGAATTTACTCAGTTTTCTAGATATATTTTTTTAATTGTTTATGACCAGTGCATATACTTTAAACATGCTCTTGAACAGAATTTTTCTGACCACATGGCTACAAATCTGTGGTATATTTTGAGCCAATGACAAACCTGAAATTCATCCAAGAAAAGTCTTCCTTCATCTGCAATCTTCCTCTTGTACATGTCCAGTAAGTGCTCTGAAGGTATTGGCTCTATGTTCAGAAGCTGCCTGTCATCATCTTTAACTGTGTAAATATGTTGAACATCTACTGTTACTGACTTTGAAAAGGTAAATAATGCTTCAGTAACTGTGATTTTTGACTTGTCAGATAAATTAAAAAAAGAACAAACTTCTTAATTCTAACTAAGTGCGTTTAAAAAAACCCAAACAACAACAACAAAAAAACCCCAAGTAAAACCAAAAACCAAACCAAATCAAACAAGCAAAAAAAACCCCCAAAAAACCCAAAACCACAAACAAACAAACAAAAACAAAACAAAACAAAAATGGTGTTGCCTAAGCCATCTGTGAGCTAACAGGCCCTGGAAATAATAGAACTTGTTCAGCTCTGCCGCCTGACTGGAGACACCTCAGGAGGAGGCTACATGCAGGGATATTGAGTTAACAATGCTTTTGTACAAAGTGGCAAATGTCACATTCAGGTCACAGGAACATCCCCAACACCCACAATAGTTACATGACCTTGCCCTCTACTTCAGTTCTGATCATCTATCATCAGTAGTAAAAGAGAATACTGTACAACCAACCTACAAAGGTAACAACATGCATTGTGCACTTTTCCAAATTTTCTCCAATTTATTATCTGAGTTGCAATAATCTGTAATATCATCTATTATAAAGTAATGATTGAGCAAGTTTTAACATCTCTAACTAGACATTTATTTATTTTTCACTTGCATTGAGAAAATTTTTAATTAACAATAGTGTGTCTAAGCCAATGGATTTGGATATCAACACAGTGTTACTTCTCATTAAATGCAGTTAATTTCTGTGGGCTTGAATGTCATAATTTGTTTGGTTTTTTGTTTTTGTATGTTTGTTTGTTTGTTTCTGAAACCTTCCTGGGATTAACTGATTCTGTCCGTCTTCATAGTCTTTGAAATTTTGTGCATAAAGCTGCACATAGTGTTCAGTTTCAGTCTTTTGGATTTGAAAACCTTCAAAATTTTGCAGTAAAAAATGACAGGCTTATGTTTAAATTATTGCTTTGGAAAAGGTGCACAGGAAGGGGAAATTCCAGTTGAAGCAGTATTTGACTCTGGACTTACTCTCGGGGTTAAGCATATCACAAACATTATCTGGGATAACAAAATTTGGTTTGTAATTAAATAATAAATAAGAATTTTTAAAATACTGATAAACTTCCAATTCATTTAAGTATAAATACTTCTGCTCTACTTTTTTTCTCCAAATGAGGTGTCATCCTGTTGATATCTGTAATCTGTGTATACAGCCAAGAATGTAAACAATCCAAAGGTGGCAGGAAGACTTGTTGCTAATTTTATTTCCACTTGTTAAATATATGAAGCTACTCACCTGAAACAAGGTTCACACCTTCAGAAGAGTTACTGTAAGAAGCAAAAGCATCTGTAAAAGCTTTGACCAGTAAGACATATGTATGATAATGAATTAAATAAAAGCAGTTATGTATGTGAACATCAAGACTGTTCTTAACCAGCAGACTGCATTAGAAGCTCTATGGGAAACAAGAGGGCTGCCACTGGGACTTGGAGGTTCTACAGAGAAGCTGGGATACTTGTCTTCCTACTCTGGACATTACTGAGAGGGAGAAAAAAGGGAACCACAGTCAAACAGCTTTGCTGCTTGCATAATTTTGTCTCTATCACCTGCAGTGAATGTCTTTCATTTCTTCACTGGAATGACGGCTCACACCATCTTTGTCTCCCTTGTTAAATAAGTGACAGGAAGCTAACACACATGTAAAATATAAGGAAATTAAGTTTAAATGGTAAGCAGCCAAGAACAAGCTAGAGTCTCTGGATTAGTTTTGCTTCCTTAAGTCTAAAAGTTTGAATCTGAGTCTGCCAAAAAGGAGGAGCAGGGCTGTTGCCAGAGGGCTGAAAAGTTTCTGAATAAATTACTGTAACTCTTCTGTCTCTACCAGCAGCAGATGCCCCCTCACACATTGCACCACTTCTCTTCCAGCAATAAGCAGCAGTCAGCCTGACTTTCCAGGGCTCTTGCAGTCGCCAGGGAAGGCAGTGACCTTTTATCGACATCTACTGTCCAACAGAACTGCCAGGTCATCTAGGGATAACTGTAATAAACAAAGCTTCCCTGATATACTGGTTTGGGTGAGCAAGCATTTGTAAGACTTCCAAAAAAGTATGTATTATTTTCATTATTTTTAACTTAAATCATGAAGGAAATGTTTTCCAGATATTTGTGCATATTTTTTTTACAAAACTAGTGATAAAATATTTTGCTCTAGCAGATCAGTTCTTCTTTGTCCTGAGAAAGCGTATAGCAGGAAAATTTCAAATATATTTCATTGTATTTGCATTTCCAGACAAAAAACCAAAACCTGAGTTTCTTCTGAAAGCATTAAAAGGTAAAAGAATGTATTTTCCCAATATTAATGAACTATCAAACTTGTAACATTTTTGCACTACCCACTGGAAAATCTTGTGGAAAAACAGAAAGCCTCCCCCCATTTATATAAGAGAGGGAGAGAAACATGAAGCTTACCTAAGTTTTTTTTTGTGAAGTTCATAGATTTTGTACAGAACCAGTATTAAAGCAATTGATGTCACAGTGATCAAAAATGCCAAGAATATAATCAGGGCTTTAGAATTATCTATCAACAGAAAAATAATACATGACATATGTATTCAAAAAACAATAAATTCTAATTTAAAATTACAATTCTTTCTCTTATTAATCTTTCTTTTTTTTTTTAATGCCTCCTACAACCAGGGCTTACTGTTGTTTTGTTGTTGTTGGGTTGGGGGTTTTTTTATTGTAAAAGAGGTAGTCTAAACACTTGAAAATAATTAAGTTATTCCAAAGTGTCAAAAACTTTTAAGCTCTCAAAAAATGAGGACATGTTGTTTCTTCCTTAAGAAAATTTGCATTTAAACTCTTCACATCCACTTGTCAAAATGCTACAACTCACTCACTGGATCAGCATTACCATGATTGTTTCCTGCTCTGTGTGACCCGTACACCTGAACAGTGGAGCTCTCAGATGCTCCTGATCTGGGAGTTAGCAATCCCTGACAATTCACAGATGTTAAGCCTCTGAAATGCAGGATCTGAACGTAGGGAAATAATCCTGAAGTGAATAATTTACATTATAGGAATGAATTTCTAGTTGTGTTCAAATGTTTCCTGAAGAAGCCACAGCTGTTTAGTAATTCTGAAGTATGATCAATGACATGTCAACACGATCTGTTACAATTCATGTTGAATGAGGGTATTTTTTCAAAATATGCATATTAACTATAAAAACAGGCAGTTGGGATATTTAATTAAAAGCAATTGTAATGGAATTCACAATTGACACAATTACTCTATATTACATTAAAGTCTAAAAGTAAAAATGCTGTATATATGTACTTACATCTGGTTCTTATACTCTTCTTTACTGGCTGCCCTTTATAATTTCCGTTATTCACTAAAATCTGCATACAGTTGATGAGAATAATAGCGATGTCAAGATATAACAAGCAAAAATTTTTTTTTTTGCATTTTTTTTCTTTTTAAATTGAAACACAATGGATATTCAAAATACACCCATTCTCAATGAATCTCATTCACAATATCATATTGTAAACCTTTGTATAGTCATTTATTGTGCAGCTCAGGTTTGGATTTAAGTTACAGCAGCATTTAGATCCAAAAACATCGAGAGAAACAGTAGAGGTGACAAAGAAAACAAGCAAGAAGCTTCTCAGTAGAGAAATCCAGAAACCTATTGCAGCAGTCAGTGTCAAAACATCATTAACCAAAGCATATGCTGGGTAGGCTCCTGTTTATTCCCTGAACAGTTCAGAGTGCAGACAGAAGGGAATCATGACATCCACCAACACTCACAGGTGATGTCTTTTTTTTTTTTCCTCTTAAGCCTTCTATAACTTGATACAGAAACCTTTCATTACAAGTTAAGGCCATAAGGCTTTCTGTTTTCCAGTAAGAATTGGACAAAATAAGTTCTAAACCAAAGCCAGGGTTTAGAACTAATCAAATTTCTTCTATAAGACAAACTGCTTTCTGGAAGTGGTGTACAAAAAGCTTACAAAGGTGCAGGGTCTCATACTATGGGGCAATGCAAGCATCTTTTGCTCCTACAGGACCCTGCCTTTATTTTCCAAATACAAAGCTTTCTGAGCAGAATCTGTTGGGAAAAAGTACAGACAAAGCCTTGATTTTTCAAGTTCCCTGATACCACATTTTCCACAGAAAGACACAGAGAAAAAGAGAAAAAAAAAAATGTGTAAAATTAGTGAAACTGGTTCTTAAAAGTAATAACACTCCATCTTTCCTACTGGCTACTTTCTTTCTTAAACTTTACTAAGAAGACCTATCAGGATATAAAAGATATTCCTACTGGCCCCATTAAGGGGATTGCACAAGACCACTGGCTTTGCAAGCAAGAAATGTCAAAAAGGTCAAATGCCTAAAAGAAGATAAAATAACAGGAGGCCTTCACGAAAGTGAAGACTGTAAAGAGATGATTATATATTTTGTATTGAAACAAGGACTGGCTCATAAAAGGCTGATGTATGGACGTGTGAAAGGATCTGAACTGCTTTACACTAACTAGTCCCTGGAGCATGAAAAATCCTGAACAATTTATTTCTGAGCTATCATCTTAAGACTGAAATCCCATATTTATCCTCTGATTCAAATGACAGTCACACATTTGTTAAATGAAATTACATGACTAAAATATCAATTATACTAGTAAAGAAATATATTAAAACTTATGGAATCCCCACATTTCTCTCTGACACAAGAACAAACAATCTATTCAGCTTGTATTTTTCATGCTGTCAGAACGTATGGGGAATAGCACACAAGGGATTAATAGGCTAGGCATATATGCATTTTATTTCTGAAGGAATGGTTACTTTATATCTGTGGTCTATCGATCCATAGATTAACTCCTCTGCCACCACATTTGCCTCTTTATCCTAAAATCAAGTATACTGTGCTTAAACAATGAAAATACAGCAATATTTTATATATTTAATTAATCTACTTACCGTAAATGTATAGTTTGTCAAGTAGAAGAGATTTTCTTTTTTAAAATCACAAATATTGCCTTTGGTGATAACTTGTTCCCAAGATAATTCAAATATTGTTTTTTCTCCATATACTTGTTGATTTCTGCACTTTATTTGGACAGCATTATCAGCTGTCAGTGTTGCACTAACGTCAGTCACTTTCTCTGGTTCTGTCACAGAAGAGATGTTACTGGTTCTAGTCTCATAATTTAAAATCAAGTATTTCAATAACTGCATGTGTTGAAGTCTGTTTGTTATCTTCTCTCAATAATTTAATACATTTTCTTGACAAATTTCAGTCTCAATTTAAGAAGATAAAAAGAAATATCGATTTTAAGTTAAACATAGGCTTATCTGAACTGGAAAAGACGGGGAGTGGAACTGTAAAGGCAAAGAAGATCAGAGCACTACTGACAGGCTGCAAAGATAATATGTTGGCAACTCTCTCTCTTATATATGACACCACTTTCTTCTTTGAAGTACACAGGACAGCAGACAAGACAGCGGAACAAATAGTTTTCCATGTGAGTGCGTGTTTCAAAACTTTTGTAAATGATGTTTCCTACTAGGAGTTACCAGTATATTTTAATATTTGTAATAGTGTCCTTTTGCTTAAAGTGTCACATTGTCTTAAAGCTGGCCTAAAACCACAAAAAATGTTAAAATTCTTAATTATAAAAAATCTGTTAAATCTAATCTGTGTATTCTAACTCGAATTTTGTATGTTGTTGCAAGTGGGTTTTGGACTGGAAATACACCCCAAGGGACCTTTCACTGAAAGCTTATAAAATCTTTCAGAAAGTAAATAACCTTCTGCATAAGTCAGCTCCATTTATTCAAAGCAAAAATAAAAGGCAGTTGCTTTTTTCTTCATACACAGAACTAAGATGTAAGAGGCTTTATGAACAGATCAGATATCCAGTGTGGTGAGTGACAGGATATTTTACTTGTATGAGTATGCAGTTATGATGCATCTGCTCATTTTTATCCACAGAGCAGATTTGTTTTATAAAAGATAAGGTTTTTCTTTTCCCAAGGAATTGCATTCTACTGATATATTCTCTTGTTCAAGAAGACATAAAACTTTCCACTATCCGCTTGATCATGTTATCAACTGTTGTAACAGCTGATGAATGTTTAATAAATACTACTAATTCATAAAGGCAACCAACTTGTTATTTTCTCAAAAGATAAGGGACCTGAGGTTTATTTCCAGACCCGTAAACTTCTACTGTGAACTGCAATCTTCACTTGAGTTATTAAAATATAAGCAGAGTCCCAGAAAGTGAGGGCTCCAAAATAAAATATGGTCAAAATAGATTCTTACAGGGAGAAAAATCATGCTCATGCTCAAATTAGGGCTGTCTAAAAATTAAAGACAGTTTTCAATTTTTGTTGAAGTTAGGTCTCAGAACAAATGGTTTACATTACCAATAAATTAATTTATCATTTTGTTGGGTTTTTTTCATGGGGTTTCAGGTGATAATTTTGATCCCTGTATTCTTCCCACTATAAACAAAAATTTGTTAATTCAACAACTGAGAGTAATAGGAAGATTCCAAAGTTTTCATGAATTTTCTATAAAACCAGATACAAAAGCTCTCTGTATTTCACAGAGGGAACAAAACAATAGTCTGCCAGAAGCCTCTGTATCTCCCAAAGCTCTACAGAGACGCAACCAATAAAAACAGTAGTCATATTTAATGTTCTTATATGTCCATTTCTACATACTTCTCAGGAGTGCTAAAAGTAACAAAATATTTAATTTTTCCTAGTATTTAGGGTGAAAAAAAATCAACACTTTAAACTATCATTACATCACTAACACAGAAATAATATTTTATTTTTCACAGAAAATCTTTTGCTTATTCAGTGAAATTAAAGCAAATAGTAATTTAGCATCTTTCCAAGTATAAACCAATCATAGCTTCTCTATAGCTGTATCTCTATATTAGCTGAGTCTGGAGGTGGTATAACTAAAAAAGTACTGGAAGAAATTGGATAAACATGTTTGCTGGGGTGGTTTTGGTTTGTGGTTTGGTTTCTGTGTTTTTTGATTTTTTTTTTTTTCTTCCCTCAGAAAGAATCAAAACAGTACAAATCTCTACAACAGAAGATCAAAAGGAAACCAAATAACCAAATTTAAAAAAAAAGAAAAAATAGATTCACTTTAAATAATTAGGAAAGAAACACTAACGATATGAATGTCAATAAAATTCCTTTAATGTTGAGCATGTTTTTTGGCTAATAGTAATAACATCTATAAAATATAATGAAGTACAATAAGAAAATACGTATTCCCTATGTTAGTATCGGTCTTGTTTGTAACAGTTAACAAAGAAGAGACTTACCTGCTGGTTTTGTCATATAGCTAGAGTTTCCATGTTGTCCAAAAATTTTTGTTTTATTATATTTGCTCATCGTATATGGAGTGACAGATACAGACCCATTGCTATAAGGTTTTAATCCACTGCAAATAAAGCTAGTATTGGCGGCAAGTCCTTCCACTTTAAGAAAAAATAAAAAATTAAATTAATTAATGAAATGTATGTTAGGATCACAGGAAGTCTTACACTTCATCAGAGCTACCTGAAATCACTGTCATGTGTACTTCTATTTTAATTACTGTGTACTTGGTTGCTTTGTCTTGTTTACTTATGCTAGGGGAAGGCTCAGGAAGAAATATATTCCCCAGTCAAAAAGGTAGAAAGTTGAGGATTTGTTCTGTTTTGTTTTTCACTTTCTAAGTATGTCATTTAAAGGGGTATAATTAAAAAGTAACATAAAGCTCATTGATAAAGAGGGGCTGGTACTTTCTTCTGTGTTCAGCTTGGGAAGGGTTTATCAGACAGATGTCAGAAGTCATTCTACACACTGGGCAAGTCTGTTCTGGTAAGATGAGTGTGCTTTTGATAGTGGCAAGCAGGACGGAAAGTAATTGCATGAGAAGCAACATGAGCAAAGCTATTACCCACACTGCAGCTGGGGCCTTCATGGCTTGGGGAACTGGGGAGCAATGGCCCTTCCATGTTCCTTCTGGTTGCTTCAGGTGAGACCTCCCTGCACCCTAGCATACTACCTCAGTCTCCTACACTGGCCAAGCCAGACCAACAACAAAAGCTGGTGCATAGGGCTGCTGCCCTTATGAGCAGTGGTCAAATTTTGGGCTTGGAGAATAGGAAAGAGTACTTCTGAGGAGCACAGGAGCATGACAGCCTTTGGTTACTGTGGCACTTGAGATTTACAAAAATATGCAGTATATGGACAGAAAGAATTAATTAACCCAGGACTAGCTTAAACATGACATATATCCTGGAATCATGTATCAGCTCAAAACATCATTTTTCAGTCCCTGTTTTGAAGAAAAGCTGACACCTGGAAAACACGGACCCAGTATCATAGATACAGAATTATCCCTCTAAATGGAAGGCAGTCTAAAACAGCATATCTGAAAGGAGTGACTATTTAGTAGAAGACAACTATGTGGCTTTACCTATCTAAACATACATATGTTAACTGCCATATGCAGGACTCTTGACTTTTACATAGATTGTTGTTACTCGGAAGGGAGGCTCGTCTTCTCATAGAGTATATTAACTATCTATAGCAGCATTTTCTGAGACAGAGACCACCATGCTACAAACTGAAAAGGCAACTGATGATCTTGTCATAACTTATTCTTAATACATGAAGCATGAGAACTGAAGGGTGACAGAGTTCTGTCCTGAAATCGTAAACCGAATAACCACATGGTTGAACTGTAATCACCTCTAATGAAAGAAACTTAGATGATTGTATCCTTAAATTTTAAAAAATGCACAGTTATGCACAGTTTTAAGAGATTCCAATATGGTTTGACACTGCATCATGCTTGGTGCTCTGTAAATATTAAAACATGCAATGAGTTATTCAGTACTGAAGGGGCATATACTTACTTGATTGATTACATTTTACCAAATAGCCATATATAGGACCCTTTGAAATGTCACTAGGTTTATCCCATGTAACAGATACAGTTCTTTCATCAGGAAATACTGTAAGGTTTTCTGGTGCCTCTGGAGCTGTTGTAAAAGAAAAATAACAGGGAGGGAAGTAAATGTTTGAATGAAAATGCAAAATATTTTTCTTATTACCTACTTTGATTAAATTAAATTTCACTGGATATGAAAGTGTGATACCATCAACATGTAACATTTTTTGTAGTCTATTTCATTCAAGTAAATTTTACATATACTCAGTTTATACTTAGGTATAAATATGATATTAATTTCATACATTTAATTCAGGAAAAGGTGACTACAACAGTATCACATATTACTAGAATTGTCCAACATTTCCAAATATTATACATTGTTTTGATTTCCTTATAATATCAACACACAAATATTTGGCCTGAATATTTATTTTCACATTACTTGATTTAGGTGGATTTCCTTTTTAGTTCAGAAAAAAAAAACAAAAACCAAAGCTAAGTTATTTCTAAGGATAATGGCTTGGACAACTACATAATTTTATCAGTATACATTCTTTGCACTTATTCTATCACATCTTTCTTGAAATGAATAATTTAACACTTGGTTTTGCCTAGGTCTGCACTAGATTTTTTTTTTGGTCTTCATTCAAACTGCCTTACATTTGGCCATGTTATTACTCTCAAAAAAAAATTTATCACACTCTCAGAGAAGGAGAGTAAAGCATCAAAATGGAAGACTCATACTGGGGCTTGAGACGGAAAAGACGACTGTGACTGTAATCAAGAACAACCACAAGACTGAGTAGGAGGAGTTGGTGGAGAACCCAAGAGTAGCTGAGCATGCTGCTCAAAATACATCTTCAACCCCAAGAAACAGAGATAGTGGGTTTCTTAGTAGGGGGTTTTTAGAGTTATGTGGAACATAAAGTAAAAATAGGCATTACACTTACCACCATAATCTGTTGCTATGATGAAATTTTGGTTGGCAACCTCGTTTCCAAAAAACTGTACAGTGCAGTTGTACTCATGGTTGGGTGACAAATTGTTCAGCTCTGTACAGTTTTTATTTAATGTTGTAGAGACTGATGAATCTGTAGACACAAAAAGAGTTCTATCAAGATTTTTCGCAACTCCAGAAGTACACGGCACCATTTTAAATGGGATTTTTTCTACTCTATTTATTCAACATAATTTGTAACAAGCTATCATAATATTCCAAACAGAAAAGTGTACAACCAAATTACTTAGTTTCTTTTATGCTAAGTTAGTTTGCAGAGATCTAAAAGCTCATGATTTGACTTTCTAAGAAAACCATTTACCCACAGAAACCAAAACATTTCACTGGTGTCTGGGAGACCCTGGAGCGGCTGCTTAGCTCTTCAGATCCCTGAAACATGAAACCCTTCAGTCCCAGACGTTTATCACATATTTTTCTGGGACATATGAGGACATCCAGCACTGGTATCTTCCCTACCATGCTAGCTGCCTTTGAATCAGTCTCTTCACAAGCTGTCTGGATCCAAGAGCAAAGAGCCTGGACTCTTGCCATCCAGGAGCCTACAGAGCCAGCTGCCTGGGTAGTCTGCAAGGGATCAGCAAAGGCTGCAGGACTTTCAAACTCTCAGCTCCCCTTCAGACCATCAAACAGGACCTCAAAATTTCCAGAGGTCTGCCATATGTGAGCCCAGTAAACTCAGGAAATAAGCTCTCTTGGTTTGAACTTTCCCCAGATTTGCTGTGCGTGGGGACAGCAGTCCCCAATCTGATCCCAGAAATTCTGAACAGCGCTTCCCTCAAGCTGGCACAGTTAATTTAAATTTGTCAGTCTCTATCAAAAGACTACATCAACATTACATTTTTAAAATAAATAAATAAACTTTTAAAATATCTTAGAAGTGTCTTACTTTTGCATATAACAGTCATGTTATCACAGGAAAACAAGTATTCCCAACATAACTTTGCAGATGTGCTGGTTTGACCCTCAACTTTGAAATGATTCTTGCTGTCATCTGAAAAGGATTAATATTGTGTCATTGGCTATATTGACTCTTTAAATAGCAATTAGTTCTTTTGTATTTGTTGAATTGTTCTGCAATATGAAGATACAAGTGGCACAGAATAACACATAAAGAATTTAACAAGAAAGTAAAAATCCCCTACATAAAGATATTAATGGAAGTCAGATAATAAATGAAATTTTTAATCCAATAATCTCTTTAGTGAACAAAACAGACAACATGAATGGTAGCTTTCAAGTTCTGTCTGGTGTTGCTATTGCTAACCATGCTTCATATGGCCAACTTAGTTACAGCTCCCTTTTTTCCTTCACAATGAGAAAATTACCTTTTTTTTTTTACATCCTATTTTAAGCAAATACTGAGACATTTTAAGATACAACATTAAAATGCAAATATATCTTGCAAACCAAATACAAAGTCTGAAAAACTTCTGTCTGATTCTCTGAAAAGAGACAAGAATAAATTAAGAAATCCAGGAAAGATTAATTACTGCATAAAAAAGAAAAAGGGGGGAAACTACCAAAACCCCTCTATACCTACCAGGTGGAATAATAAAAGAATAGTCTGAGCAATTGTGATATTTAACTGTGTATCTCATGCATCCTTTGAGTTTTATTACATAAGTGCTGGAATTCGCATATATGATCGTGTTAGCTTCCAAAATAAGATATTCTCTGTTTTTTCTGAGATTTAGCAGTGTAACTTCAGCCATGTTATTCTCATCTTTTAAAATTCTTATGGTGTGGGTAATATTATCTAAAAGAAAAAGGTAAAATGGCAAACAATGATTTTATGACGATTTTTAAGACCCATTAAATGTTTTGCACCCCCAGCATCACTATGTTTTAAAAAACAGAAATTACAGTTAAATTAGCTGCTCCTTATTCTTTTTTTTTTTTTTTTTTTTTTTTACACACAAAAAAAAAATTTATGTAAATTAGAAAATTTTCTTAGGAGAATATTCTTTCTAGTCAAGAAAAACAAAATAATTAAAAGTATGAACATTCCAGATTTGGTTTAATTTAAAATGTCTGTTCAAAGTGAAATACTTTGTTTTAACACATTGAATCATTTGTTTGGACAGAAATAACAGCTACAGGTTATTCCTGAAAATTAGAAAGGAGAGATCTTTAATTCTGAAAAGAGATAAACCAATCTCCAAACTATAGTTTTTGTTTTAGTTATGAATGGCAGTTTCCAGCATCCAATTATCAGCATGATGGGGAGAAGTTAGAGAGGGCCTAGTGGAATGAATGTAGGTCTCATGCAGACCTGATATCAACAGCCTAGTACAGGTCGATTCAACAGAACTTAAATTCAGTGGAGTTCAATTCAACATCTCCAATTCAATAGAGATAAGAAGAGCAGAAATGTTCATAACTTTAATCCTACTCTTCCAGAATTAGAAGACAGCTTAAAAAAATAACCTGAGACATTTACTGATCAATTTTTTGTATTTTAATTTACCAATTTGGCCAAATTTCAAGACTGAGATAAAATAAGGGATTTGGTTCTTACCACAGGGTTCTTCAGTTGTCACCTTGGAAGCTTCTATAAGAAAAGTAAACAAAATTAAGGTGTAGATCAGCTGGTTTGGGTTATTTTTCATAGAGCATTGGAGGAGGGTGAATAGTACTGCCCAAACCATTTCAGTCAGAATAGTCAAACAAGTAATTGTATAAGCATTCCACTCACATTTGAAAAGGCAAAGAAAACATCAGCTACATATAACTCCATTTTTATCTAGTTATTTTAAGAATCATGTGTCTTTCACCATTTTCCAATGATATCACTGACTACAAATCAGACTGGTTATTAATAATATTTCTGCATATAAGGTTACACAAAAATATTCCAAAATCACACGTTCTCATAACAGTAAGATAAGCTAAAGCAGTTTCCCAGGGTACATGTATTGTGGAATGGCTAACAGAACAGTACCTAATACCACTAAAGAAACAAAACTTACCTACTTTTTCACAGCTACTCTTACCTTTGAAGAGATTTATGCAACAGTACAGATAGTTTTATAACTATTTTTACACTGTGATACACAAAATAAATTATGAGCTGGCATTTACAAAATCTGTATGGAAACTTGCAAAGAACTTCATCCTGAAAACAATTACTTAAAATATTATTTCCAAAAGAGACTGATATCTCTCTCTCTCTGTTTTTTTGTTGTTTTTTTTTCCCCTCTCTCCATAGAATATAGGCCCTAGGTTTGCATCCTTCCAGGCTGGGAGTCATCTGGCTGAGTAGTCACCTAATGGGAGGTAAACTGAGAGGGCCTAGTGGAGAGTTACCAAGATGGTTAGAGGCAGAAGATGCACAAGTTAAAGCTAAAATCAGTCTGTCAAAGAGCTGACAACAAAGGTGCTAACAGTCCAAATCCTGGATATACTTTGCTCAAGCACACACACATATTTTACTGATCCAAGTAACTTCTTAGAGCCCACTTGAAATAATAATGTGTGTAAGTGCTTGCAATATTAGATCCGAAGGAAATATTAATGCTGAATAAAACAAAAGCGAAATCACTGGAAGATAGACAAGCACACAGATTTTGTATGTATTAATAATTTTTGATGCTTGGGCAAATATCTGTGAATATCAGAATACTGATGCATTAATTAACAGATTTACCCATCTACTATGCTACTATGTGGAAGTAATTTCTATTTTTCACTTGCTTGACAAGTAGTAAAACTGGTATCTTTAATAGTACTCATAAACTCTTAATAAGATTCCTAAAAAAAAAAAAAAAAATTACATTTAATGCAGATGTATGATTAATCTGTATGCTTAAATTTGATAAAATAATTCAAAACTAATTCCCTCAGTCTAACACATTTTCTGTATCATAGTTGTGATAACTGTGTGCAAGTTTGTCACCTATTGTGTGAGTAGGGACGATCCCAGTGTTTGCTGGCATGCTGACTGGTGAGATGGTGCTGTGCAAGAATGTTGAATTGTAATAATCTGTAAGGAAATAAACAACATATCAGCATTAAAAAGTAAAATTCATCATCTCATATGGCTATGTAATTAAAAATGTGTTAAACTACAGTCTTTCTCATTTTTTTTCCTACTATTACTTTCATACTTACTAAGGAATTTTGCAATGTACAAGGACAAATTTGTTTTAGTGTTATTCAGGCATAATTCAGAAGTCAAAAACAACAACAAAAAAAAAGGCATTAATAATTGTGAGCTGGGAAAAACTAAAACATTTTGCTATATTCTTACAATAAAACACAATTATGAATACTGCTTGTGCTCTTCCAGAAACGAGCACTGTAGTTGTGTTTGCCAGATCACATACCTTGCTTACTATATTACTTGCTGTATCTCAGTATATATCTCCCTGTTCATAAACCACTGATAAGTTCCTACATTCTCTTTTAGGTTCATTCCTATTGATCTTGCTTTGGCAAAAGCATTATTGACAGCAGTCAGCAATTTGATATTATTATGATGACTATAAGACTTGGCCATCAGATATCAGATCCTGGAAATAATCCTGATATGGCCATTATACCAAATTACAAGTAGCTTTCCTGTTTGATGAATCATAAGCTGGAAAAGGCTACCCCAAGGCTGAAGTACTTAGTTTTCCCCTACAGGTCAGAGAGTACCTAGATGAAGACAGCAAACCTGATGAAGCATTCTTGAAGGCAATGGGACTGTGTGTGGTGAGGGCAGAAGTGCTGCTGCGGGGTGGGTTGCTGAGTCCCATGTCAGGGACAAAGCCTGCATGCGTGGAAAGGTATGTGCTGTCTGCAGGAGAAACACCTGTGATGAGAGGTACAGCAGTTTCATTAATGCTTTAGAGGCTGCCCTGTCAAGGCAAGACACAAAGCTGCACACAACATAGGAGTGCTGTGCTGGAGTGCTCCCCTACTGAACCACTGTGAATTTGTTAGTAAGCAAAGGTGCATCAAACACTTGAGATGTTAGGTGGTCCAATGGGTATCAACTGAATATCCTGTAAGTATAATTCTTTTTGGTGTTGACTGCACCTCTTTAATATTAAATGCTACATTTTAAATATACTCAAATTCATTATTCCAAACCAGACTTGTCTAATATTCTTGCCTCTTAAGACAACATATTTCATTTCATTTGGCTGAAGAAAAAGCATTACTCACTTTGTGAGATAACTATGCACAGAAAAAGGAAAGAACAAATGATCAGAAAAAGACATCAATGCACTTCTGTCATGTAAAGTTTCTTACCAGGTGCGGCTGTGGCTGATCCATCTCCTTAAAAAAAGAAAGAGGGGAAGTGTAAATTAAACTTTCAATGAGTTAAACAATCATATGACAAAAGCATTTTAAAAATTTTTTTCCTCCCAAATATCGGCTGAGCTCTCCCCAGGCAATTACACATACTTAAGTAATATTTAGTGGCATGTAGCAACAACTAGACACCCAAAATATCAAGCATATGATACATCCATGGATGGTGTCCACATTAAAAAATCACTTTTCCTTGAGCCATGCCTCTGTGCTGGGTAGCCTAAGGGGTGGAGAGAGTATCAGGAAGTCTGCAGTGGATGCCAGTTTAGCTGAAACAGAAGAGCATCAATAATACCATAGTCCCAAATTCTGTGTTACCTTCAGTGATGCCTGGAGGTATGAGTGATGTGAAGCGTGCAGGTGGAGGTGATATAAGGGAGGGAGAGCTGGTGCTTGCCAGATTTTCTTCTCCTGCTGCACAATGGGGAAACAGAAATAATTGGGTGAGCTATGCATGAAAGTGAGAAGCTCATTGTAAGCAGAATGGCTGCCAGCTGCTCTTTGAATCATAGTTCTTCCTCCAGTACTGGCAAAAAGAACACATTTACATTGCTCTCCATTTCCTGCACAGTCTGTGTAACATATTTACTTGGATTTATTGCAAGAACATGGCTTGAGATCAGGTCTGCAAGACCACCAGTTTCATATTCCCACCCGTTTGTCTGTGATGCCTCTGTGGCAAAGGAATTTGATCATCCTTTAGCAAGGTGTGTGGGATGGTCTGATTTCAGGTGTTTGAAAACGGCAGCTGAAGGGGGTGAATTAATGTGCAGCTTGCAAAAAACCCAGACTGATCAGGGTGGTTTTGTTTTGTGTTGTTGACCCAGGAAGAATCCTCTTCCCACAACTATCAGATACTGCTCTGGTGCTTAAGGAGCTCTGCAGGAATTGCAGGAAAGTGCCACTGTGACAGCTCAGCATGAAACTCTTATCTGAGAGCTCAAGGGGAAGAGGTGTTCATAAGACAGACATGAACTCATAACAACAGCATGTTATAGCTTGAATTCTAATTGCTTTCTTCAAAAAATGTGTCAAATCCTCGCTTTTGATTTAATGCAAATAAAGCCCCTAATATGTCCTCATCACATTAACAAATTCTGCTGCAGTATAATTGACCACAGACAACATATGTCACCAGGTTACTTTAATAGTGATGGAATTAACCAGTGTACCACAGAAGTAGATGCCAGTTCAGCTAAAACAACAGAGGACCAATGCTGCGGTCCTTAATTCACTTCAGCAGTGCTGGGAGGTGAGAGTGATGTGGAGCGTGTATGTGGAGGTGACACAGGGGAAGGAGAGCTGCCAGTTACCAGATTTTCATCTCCTGATGCACAGTGGGAAAGATACCATCAAGTGAGCAATGCATGAAGGTGAGAAGTTCACCTATAGTAGAAAAAGGCCCATGGTTTGTACGTCTTTTTCTGAACCGCCTTTCTCAGGACAGATTTGTCTGAGGGATACTTAAATGTTTTCATGTTTATGAATGTATTTTGCAATACCAAAAGCTAAAACTCTCAAAATCTTTCACATCATCACACAGCAGTTTATACAAGCATAACAATATCAACAGAGGATGACTTTTCACTCAATGGAAAGTAACTTTACTGCTAAGAAGAGATACCAACACTAATTCTGTTGTCAAGAAAAATCCTACCTGTCTATAATCCTCACTATACAAGAGCTGGAAATCTGAGCCTCATCACACCTGAAAGCCATTTACTTTTCCTAACATTAAGTTCTGAACAGCAGGGCCCTTCCTATTGATATTTAAGCAACTCTCCAAATAACTCTTATCTCCAGCTTTTAAATTACTTCCTGACTTGAGTGGAGAGCCATGATCTCCTCATACTTATAAAAACAAGCTTAATTTTTACACTCTACTTTGAAATCCTGATGCAAAATGTTTTGTATTTGTGTAATGTAAAATTTCTGTGGCAAGGAGAAAAATAAATAAACAGTAATGGCTGGAACCATAAATTTGTTCTCATCGTTATATTTTTTACTCATTTTGATTGAAAGTGTCTAATTTGAAATTAGAATCCTGAAATCCATCCTGAAACTATGCCTGTTCCCTCAAGACGTCTCTCTCTAGCACAGCAGCTAGTTCTTTCAGCAAGGAACAAACCCACTTGTTCACACATTTCTTGCTGTGACTGTCCACAAACTTTCATCTGCCCATTTGGCTCTTCCTTTCTCTCCCCTTTTCTACTAGTTCTTGCCCAATATGTTTCTTTCCTGAATATTTGTTTGTTTGGTTTTGTTAATGTGTGTTTTTCAGATAATACTTCACTTATTATAATTTTTCTGTTACTTTAGCTGCCCTACATGGTACTGCACAACTGTTGTAGCTCTATTCTTTTGAAAATAAACTTCTTCAACCTTTAAAGCAAAAATCCACATTTATGTGAAAAACTTCAATACTTAATGAAGGCTACATGTTCTGTTGCCTTGTTCATGTGCCATCATCAAAACCATGTCTCTCATCTCTAACATAGAAGTCACCTGTGGAGAGTGAGCAATTTTATTTGTGCTCAGAACCCTCATGAAATGTGTATAAACCATGGTATGAAATTGAATGTAAACAAAAAGATAAATCCTGCAAGTACAAGCAGTTGAATATTTTGTGGGCTGTTATTATTCAAGATTTCTTCCTATAAATTAAAAATTAGAAAAAGCTAGTAGTCTGATATTTTAAAGAAAAAATATCAAGAGAAGTCACATGAAGCTCAGCTAAAAATTGTAACACAGAGCTAGCTACTTCATTCTCTATAGAAGTGGAGAGGGGTGTAATGTAAAATCTGGTCCATAAAATGAGGATATGGGTCTACCTATAGTTGTCTGATATCATATGAAACTGTCAAAATTAAACTGCTTGTAATTGTAAAAATATGATCTGCAAAACATATAGTAGACTGACAACATATTGAATTGTTTTAGAAGCCTCTGTGGTAAGAGCCCTACTATATTAACTAATTTATATATTTCCATTGAAACACAGGACTATGAACACTTGTCAAAGCTATTAGATGAAGCAGATGAAACTTTCTAATCTGAAAGATGCTACAGATAAGAAACAAAAATATAGATTTTCTTTTGAACTATCAATGTATCTTCACCATCTGGAATCTTTAGTAAGGACTGTAACATTTATTAACAGCAATTGTATAATAGAACTGTAAACATTAAACTACCAAGGAAACTTTTAAAAGCTAACATGTATATTCATTCATATTTGTGTGGTGGTTTGACCTTGGCTGGACGCCAGGTGTTTACCAAGCCTCTCTATCACTTCCCACCCCTCCTCTCCGCTGGACCAGGGGAAGAAAATAAGATGAAACTTGTGGGCTAAGACAAAAGCAAAGCAAGGCTGCACACAGAAGCAAAAGAAAACAAAGATTTATTCTTCCCATCAGCAGGCGATGTCTGGCCCTTTTTGGGAAGCAGGGCTCCAA
>JANIJG010021696.1:0-21822 GCA_024611175.1 Megaceryle torquata
TTTTAATCCCTTTAAACAGAGTGCTCTGGAGGAACTGCTTCCAGCCAAAAGGTAAGAAACCCTGTCTGCCTCGTTTCTGCTTCCAACAGATATCACCTGTTTCTTTGTCTTGGTTCCAAGATCCCCCTCCAACCTTTATACAAAAGACAGGAGTTTCACTGTCACTACCTCATGATCAAATTAAAAGGATGCTCAAGCAAATCAATGGCACAGACAGGGGACTCTTCTTAAACTGACAGGCTGAACTAAACAACTCAAAGACCTGAAGCAGGCAGTTGACAAGCCAAGGCTCTCACATTGCAAGGCCAGTTTATATAAACGAAGCATCAGTCACAGAAGACCAGCAGCTTAGCACATACTTCTTGCCAATGGATCAGCAAGAGACAGATACGAAGACAGCATTTTTGAAGTTGTGCAAGGACAGCAAGAGCTTCCAGCGTACAGATGTTCCTGAGAACCAGTCTGGAAAACAGCCTTCTCGCCTCAGCAGAGTGAAGCTGTGCTGTGGTACTGGGAGGATTTGGTTTGTTGTGACTGAAGAATGAAACCTTGAGCTGCTGGCTGTGATGAGGAAGGCAGCTACACTGAGCTAAACTGCCCAAAGGCTATTTTTTTTTCCATTTCCCAAGACAGAATAGTTGCAGCTATAGATCTTTCAGGATTTTTTTTTTCCCCAGTAACTGGAAATCCTCAGGCATTACCCTTGCATGAAGGCAGCCCTCTTACACTAAAATACTTCCAGCAGACTGCTTTTTGAATAGCAGTCTCCACTCAAAATAGCATTCTCCACTCAAGCAAATGTGTCACCGACTCTCAGAGTAACTGTAGATATTACAGTACCCTGCCCTTTTTTCAACCTTCTTTCATTGCTTAAACAGCAAGAATCAATACTGCTCAGATAATGAGTCATTACAGCATCACAGGCTATTTGCATTTTCAAATTACAATCTCCTTTTCAAAACACAGTAATTTATGTACCACTGGAACTCGAGAGGTTACAGCTTCACTGTAAATTTCACTCAGTTTGTTTCAATGTCGCTTCAACGTGAGTTCTACATGAGATAGACAGGATTTATCAATGATTAAGTAAACTCACAATTACCACATTGTTTAATAGCAATTGCAGGACCAGGGGGAGAAAAATGTTATATTTAGCTTCCCCATAAATAAGTGGGAAAATATTTCCTGTATGTTCCACCAGCAAGAAGCTCTCAAGCAAAACATGACAGACACCCCTGAGCACATTTTCAGGACTCTGCTTCCTGCTCAAGCTGTTCTGGGATTAAGGAGGGGAAGTCAAATGGCTTAGGTTTCCATTTGCTTTAAACTTGATTGTTGTTGGTTGGTTGTGTTTTTTTTTTTTAAACTGTGCACTTTAGAACAATATATGCAGCACATCCTCTTTCTGGGTCAGTTGCTCCCTTCCAATAAAAGCATATTGTCTCCCTGAGGGTAGGGAAGACAAGTGAACTGCGAGAGCAGTCAGGGCTGGACTGCCTGCCCAGCTTCTTCACTTTGCAGGAAAGAGATGTAATAGACAAAGGAAAAACAGCTCTTAGAAATTACAAATTTTATTTTTTTTACTTAGACCTGCAAAAGGGCAAGTTTCAACAGGATATTTCCCAATACAGATAATTATCAAAAGCCTTTTGGAAAGGTACCAAGAGTATTAGAGCAGTTTTCCACTGCTCCCATCATCACGATGACATACATTCGATGCTAGCCTGGTGACTTAAGTTACCCAACAACTTCAGTGCCTTAGATAACACAGCTCACAAGGGATTTTGAGGCAGGTACATTTTACTAGCTCTTCTCTGCTTCAGCTAGAATTCTTTCTTGCAGCTTGTCCCTAAATCTGACAATGTGGCCGCTGTGCCTGCCCTTTGCTGCAGAGTGAGCACTGGAGTTACTCCATCTTTGCCAGACAGTGTAAGACATCTGCAGCTTCACACAACAGGAGACTGAGAGATGGTCCATTGCTTAGAGACACAAACAGCAAAAAGTAACTCAAAACTGATATGTAAACAAGGACAGATTAATAACAATGCAGCACATTAACAGCCCAATCTAAAGAACTTCCTCCCTTTTAAAATGTTAGATTTTGGCTAATGGCAGTGAGTGATTTTTAACCTTTTTTTTTTAATGTAAATGCCCAAAGCAAAGGGTATAGAAATTTGAATTTATACAGAATTATTTCTGTTCACTAGCTTACAGTTGTCAAGAAAACAAAGAAAATATGGTTTCATTTTTCTTCCACTGGAATGAAGATGCTAGAAGGGAAGGTTGGGAAAGCATGTTACAAGATACTGTCCTGCAAGACAGGAAATATGGCATAGATATTGGGAAGTAGGGTCAAAGAACGTGGACTAGGGTGAGGAAAAAGCAACAGGTTAGGTTTATCAAATGACCCCAGCAGAGCTCTGACTGCACCTGCAAACAAGGTGTTTCTATTTCACTGCTTTTGTTCAGGATGGGACTACTGTGCCCATCTGCTATAATGCAGATGATACTTCCAGGGCCCTTCCCTCACTTTGACTCAAGTCCAAGTCATTCTCTTCCTCCCAAAACAACTTTCTTTGAGGGACAGGAGGGGGAACACCAGCACCAGCCCCCTTCAACTCACCCCAAACACACACAGGACAAAAAAAATACAAACAAAAAAACCAGCAACAAACTACATAACCACAACAGACACAAACCCAAACACCCCCAAACAAACAAACAAAAACCAACCAAATCCCCAAACAAACAGAGGGCTTGATCAACACCGAGTAGCCCCCTCTCTAGTTCGCAGCATCTTT
Organism: Megaceryle torquata; assembly: GCA_024611175.1. Classification (NCBI taxonomy): domain Eukaryota; kingdom Metazoa; phylum Chordata; class Aves; order Coraciiformes; family Cerylidae; genus Megaceryle; species Megaceryle torquata. Next base: position 2,802 of record JANIJG010021696.1, read on the forward strand.
AAGGTCTCCTGTGATACTGTCCTGCCTACTTCCACTTTCTGCGAACACAGCACATCAGAAGACAACTACTGTTCTGCTCTACAGAAAACTGCAGTCTTATTTCTCAAAAGTGGCTGCATAACCAAAGGCCAGAACAAACAGCAGAAGTCTGGACAGATAATTAAGGGAATTTTACAAGTCATTGAGTGACCAGAGGGCTATAAACGTATAATCAACACTTTGCATGAACTACCCTGAAATGAATGCTCATGAGATGCTCCACGACAGTGAGAGCAAGATAAAAACCTATAAATAAAAGCGATCCAATTTCAGAGTGATTCAGATCAGCTATTCCCCTGAATCCGTAAGAGCCAATTATAACAGTTTATAGGGCATACTTGATGCAAAAATTCAGTTTGAGGACATCAATTTCACCCTTTCTCCTCGTCTGAGAAGTCTATCTCTAAAGCAAAGAGACGCCAAACAATTTAAAAGAAAATCCATTTCTGTCCTCAAATTTCTTAGTGACCTGGGAACAGAATTAAGGCATTGCCATATGCTTGCACACCGACAGGCTTCTTCCTTGCCCACAAGCTGGAACAGCGAAGTTCCAGCAGTTACCAGATCATCTTTGTTCAGGAACAGCAGGGTTTCACGCAGGAATTTAGACCCTTAAACTTCTCATAAAAATTATTTAGCAAGATGAGCTTTCCTTTAAAGAAGTAACTGTGAGATAGAGTGATCAGTCCATACAGAAGGGAGCTGACAACAGGTCATAACTGGTTGGAACAACTTCACTTAAAACTAAAAGAATCAAATCCTCCTGCTGACGTCAACAAGGATCCACAAGAATGGCAAGCGTGGCAGGCTCGCAGGACCACAGCCTTCCTAAGGACTCAGGAGGTGGCTGCCCTGTTCACATGCCCTTAGCAGCCTAGAAAGGACCATCATCTGAAATTATAAAAGTTTTGATTAAGAAACAACTTTGTGACATAAGAGGAACACACACAAGCTCAACAAAATTCTGTCAAAAGGATGGAGAAACAACCAACCCCTGCTATCTAACAAGAGGCTAAAAGGGCAGTGAAAACACCAAAGTGTGGTTAGGAAGCTAAAACAGGAAATGCAGAAGTAGTCAAAAGCAGCAGTTAAGAGCAGAATATGATGAATATCATTTGCACTTTAGACTTCATGAAAAGTTTGAGAAAGCAGAAGTAATGATGAGAACCAAAACCAGGCCAGGAAAACAGTCACACTTATTTTTGCATAGGGCACTGAGGATTTGCAAAGACCACTGTACAGGATACACCTCTGTCCTATGAGACTGAAGCAAGTCTCCAGCAACTCTACCACAAGCTCCATTCTCTGCATTTATCAGACTCTGAAGGGAGATGTTTATGTAGTTAAAAACTAAGTAGTGTAAAAAAATCATTACAGTTTCAATTTAATTTAACTGGCTGGGAAGCACCCTAGCTGTTCCAGCTGGGAAAGCTGTACAGAACACAACTAATTGTTCGTATATATCAACCAGTTAACAAGGGAAGGGGTTAGGCATCCAAGTGGGAGAAAGAAGGAAGATGCCAAGAGATCCACCTATTCTCACAAGATGTCTTAAATGCAAGAAATGTATGGGAAAGAAGTGAAAAGGGTAAAGAAGTCAAAAGAGGGAAGCAACCTCTGAAGTAATGCAGCACATTAATATTTATAGCAGTGAAATATAAGTGAAATTATTCTGTGTTGCTAAATAAACATACCTTAGGAGAGGCATGGGAATGGAACAGGGAAGAAGAAAAAAAAAAACCAAACTGTCCTGACAGCTAAAATGTTGTTGGGGCAGGCAGGACCTGTCAAGTAGCTGATCTAGTTTCAGAAAAGGTTACCTAACACAACAAGAAAATTTTCAGAGTACTTGGCTTTTTTCAGATCCCCCTGCCACAAGGGAAGCGACTGGGATTTCAACTCTTCTCCCCACAAACATCTGCAAACCAGACATAACACCAGTGTGAAAATGCACGTGTGTTTTTAAGGAAAAAAGCTGAGAACTAAGCATAAGTGAAAGCAAGCTCAGTTTTCATTCGCATCCTTAGCTACATTAGAGACAAGCCACATAATCAGTAGGTAGCAGTTTGAGGGGTTAACATACAAAGATCTGTACAGTACAGAAGCACTGAAACAACAGCCCGTCCCAAGTTTAAAGAGCATGGAAAGCAAGAAGCCTTTACAGCCGCCTGCCTCACTTCCTGACCAAGGGCAGCAATGAGAACATCTGCTCATTCTGCACAGCTCACCCAGAGATTTCAAATCTGGCCTTTCTGTATTTGTCTTGGGCTTGACAAAGCCTCTTGAAAATTATATGAAACATTGGGGGAAAAAAAAATAAAAATCTTAGCTCTTCGCAAAGAAAGGGACACCTACTAGAGATACCCAGAGGGTACTGTCAGATCAAATCATTTTAGGAGCCGTAGCCCGAACAATGTCAGTTTGCCTCCACGCACTCTTCCCGCCTCTCTCCCACCGCATACAATGAAAACAAAAATCCAACCAGGCTGCTTTATTGAGACAGTTGCGCGCTGCAGATGGGGCAGCAGCACCTTTACACAGCGGCTGAGACTGGGGGCGGGCTTTGACCCGGACCCTGCTGTGCCCGAGAGCCCTTCCGCAGCCTGCGGGCCGGGAGCGCGGAGCCCACCCACCCCCAGCCCGGGCCCGCTGAGAGGCACCCGGGACCCCCATCTCAACCCTCACTTGTCACCAGGCCGCAGCGACGCGAGGGCCCCGCAGTGATGCCCGACCCCGCTCGCCGGGCGGCCGCCGCTGCCCGCACCGAGCTGTCAGGGCCCAGCCACCGGCGGGAAGGAGGCGGCTGGCGGGGAAGTGGGGGGGGGGAGCGCGCGCGAGCGGTCTGGCGCACGCATGCGCACCGCCGCGCGCCGGACCCTAACGGCCACCAACCGCCGCGCTCCCCTCAGCGCCGGGCGGGCGGCTGCCGGGCGGACTCACCGAGGCGCAGGGGCTGGAGGTGGCGCTGGGGGTAGGCGAGCGCTGCACCGTCACCAGAGCCATCGAGAGGCGCGACGGGGCCCCCCGGCCGGCCGGCGGGGGCCCTTACTCCATGGCGAGTGCCGGCGGCGGGAGGGAGGGAGGGAAGGAGGGAGGGAAAGCGGGGAGGGAGGGGAAGGGAGCGGAGGTGGCGCGGCGCCGGCCGCAGGGGGCAGCAGCTCCACGCGCGCCAACGGCCTCTCGCCGACTGAGGCGCGGCGGGGCTGGGCCGGCCGGGCACAATACGGCGGCAGGGCGCATGCGCCACCTGTCAGCGCGGCACCGCCCCCGCGCCGCGCCGGCCGCTTAACCCCCGGAGCGCCGGCGGGCTCCGCAATTGCCACCCGGCCTCTGCCAGCCCCTCCCGGGGCCCGGCCTCTGAGGGTCGGGGGTCCCGGCATTCCCTCTCCGGCCTCTCAGCCCCTCTGGGGGGTTTTAGTAATACGTGCTAGCTTGGCTGCGGCCTCCCTCACGCTGTCTCCTGGCAGGGCTCTCTGGTATGTAAAAGTAATGGTTTTTTGGATGCCATTCTACTGGGAGCTGCGACGGTGTGTATGGCACTGTACTCGGTGAAAGTTGGCCTTAGTCCTTACATAGTGTAGCTTCTCGTGGATTAAGGAGTGATATTCGATAATCTTACAAGTCTGTTCCAACCTAAATGACTCTAGGATTCTATAAGAACAGCACATAACACCTCCTTATATATCTGTACACAAGCCCCCAACACCAAAAAAACTAGTTTAATAACTCTATATGCTATTTAAGATCTATTTATATATCCATGCAGAAGCCCCAACAGCAAAAAAATCTAGTCTAGTAAGTCTACATGACATATAAAGCGTTCAGACATCCCCAGAATGCAATACTGCTTGACAGTTTGGGTTTTGAGACAAAGGGACAAATACTATTAGGCTTCATTTGTTTTGCACTTTCAGCCTGAAGCTACCAGATTCGTGGGAATGTTGGCAAGGCGGTAATTGGGATCAAGAAATGTCTTGGACATCTAATGATGACAGTACATATCATAAAGAGAAACCAGTCTCAATATTAACCAAGGCAAGCTCTTCTTTGTTGAGAGTGTGTGTTAGCCCATAGATTCCTTTTGAACACGTGGTTCATATTGCTTTCATCTGCTCCTCAAACTGACAGGACCTTACGGGACTCTTTTGCCCCTGTAAATCTAAGCAGCAGAAAAGCCACAGGGTAGCTCTTCAGGCTATTCTCCCGCGCCCCGCAGTCAAAATAATTAGCAGGGCTGCGCTGGTAGCTGAGCCTCGCTGCAGCGAAGAAGTCAGGCTGGCTAATGAGGCGGTTTGCCTCCTGGGGGACAAGCGAGGATGAAGGACAGGCTCCCTAAGCTGGGCTAAAGTTGAGCTTGCAGAGCACACTGCGCAGCAAGGGTCTTGAACATGAAAGAGTCCGAAAGAGCCCCTGGTGGGATCTGAGCACATGGGGAGGATAAACAAAACCCATAGGTAAACAGACACTGTCCTGCCTTTTACAGCCATCATGTTATTATGCAACACAACATTTATGGAAAGTGTGCTAGCAGTGCACTCTGATTTATAGCATTGAGGTCAAGAAAATGTCTTCCAGAACCCTTATAATTTAGTATCCCCCAAGTTCTGAATAGTCCACAGCTTCCCAATAAAAATAATATCTTTTTCTAAGCAGCCTCTTGACTGTCCCTCTCTCCTATTTATTAAATGCCTTATTTTTCTTCTGTGGGCAAATCTGCCCTACAGATGTGGTTCTGGTGTATCTGTACAGTAGATACAGATTAGCAAAGACTGCTCCAAATACAGACATCCTTTTCCCTTTATAGTTAAAGCAAACTGCAAGTTTGAGGAGCAAAAGAACTCTGTGCTTGTGACTTGTATGTACCAGGCTTTTTCCCACTTTCAGATGACATAGCTACACCAGTAAGGTTGATAGGTGTGGCTACTGAAAAAAAAGCTCTTTCTGTAGTTTCAACAAAATTTCTTTCCTACCAGTATTTGCTACTTTTTCCAGCTATGTAACTAAGCTACATAAAGTATATTTTTCAGACTATATTAGTCTCCTGTTTATTTAGTTCATACCCAGTTCAGAAAAGGACAGAATTAAAACATTAGCTGAAAATGTAATGGATCAACAATATCATGGAGCCCATGGGAACCTTTCTGTTTTCAATAATTTTAAAGACTTATTTAGGTTTGCTGCTATATTCATTGCAGATACTTTTTGTTATATTTTACTCAAATGTGGTGTTTGTTCCCCTAACTACATTTTTCAGTCTTATTTTACGTGAAACTGAAATATTGCTTTGTTTCCCAGCAAAGCATTTCTTTTTCTCAGGTAAAAATGATACTGCATTGCATAGTATTCCATTGAAGGAGGTTTGGGGAACATAAGAAGGATGGACTCAGTGCTGGGCTAGGTATTGGTTACGTAATGCATTGTGAAGCTTTACAGAAAGAGAATTCTCTGTGGTTACCAACCACCATGTTGAGGTGGTTGCCAGATACAAGGCCATGCTGCTGGAAAGCTTTTGTGGTGGTGTTCAGTAGAGGAGGCAGGAATCACATTTGAGGATGAGAAACATTTTTCTTCTCTAGCATATGACAGGAATCTTAATGCCATTCACCTTTCTCTAAAGGATAATATTTAGGTTGTCATTTTGTATCATGCAAATGGATTCCTGCAAATAAAGGGCTGCTTCTGTTCAGATGTTCCTGCACTGAAACAGAGGAAAGGTGGAAGAGTACAAGATCACAGAGTATTCCAGCAGCTCCATCCTCTGGACCTGGGGCTTCATTCTGGATTTTGAGCAACAGGGATTACTCTCAAGAAATGATTATTTAAACCAGCTTCCAAAATAGCCTTTTGTGTAATTTTCAGATAACCTGTAGCTCTTCCAGGTATTTGAACAGCAAAACACTTTCAAAAAACATTTACCCCAAGTAAATAACGGAGTTGCTATCTACAGTTAGCTAAGGTCCATCAGTTATTAACTACAATAATCACAGGTTGCGATGGTTCTCTGCACCTTCAGAAAGGTATTATTTGCATGTGCAATGTTTTTTAGTAGCAGAATTTCAATGTGCAGGAGGAAGCTATAAGGCAGATGTATTCTGATTGAAAAGAACAATTAGAGGGCAGCCTGCGGTCAGAGCATCGTGGCTGGTACAAGAAAGAGCTTGGGAGCCTGTGGCCGCCTTCTTTCCTGTGCTGAAAGCAGCGCGGTCGGCACCTGCCGCTTCAGCCCAATGTATCATTTAAAGGATGTGAACCTATACGTGAGCTGATTCTGTACACGTTTCCAAAACTGACTGTTTTCTTTAATACACTGCAAGCATTTCTCTGGCTAACACAACTTATTATTACTACATGTCAGGGCTATTATTGCATAATCTTGGCATCAGCTGCAAAAGGCTCCCAAAATGTATCTTACACAGAAAAACAAGAAAGGATAGAAGAGGCAATTCCAGCAAAACATCTGTGATGACATATTCAGCCCATTATTTTGTCAACAGTGCAAGTATTTGATGGCATAATAAAAGGATACACTTTGCTTAACAAAAACATTAAGGGATAACAGCCAAGTTAAATAGGGTGCCATTAAAGGTTTCCTTAACCCACGCGATTCCACTTCCAGAAAATAAAAATAGAGACATTTTGATCCTTCCTTCCAAGTTCTATTTGTATGCTCTTGTTTGGTGGTTAAAACACCACTTTAAGAAAAGGGAAAGTTGTTTTTTTTTTAATTTATGTTTCATACTGAAAAAAAAAGTTTTGTGAATTAATCTTAATAGCAACAGAATTCTGAATCGTAAAGGGGAAAAATGAAGCCCACCTGGGAGAAGAGATAAGAGGAGTTAATCATGTGCAAACTGCTTTGAGGTAAAAGTGCACAATCCACTTTAAAGCCTCATTTTAAATTATTCCTCTGCACTAATTTTCTGCTTCATTTTATTGACATAATTGATGCTATACTTCAACACGTCTTGGAAACACACTGCAATGAGCATATTTCCTTCCGATGGATTTTTTTTTTCCAAATAAATAACAAAGAAATTGTAATTTATTGCAGCGAGTTCTTTCCCATGAAAGTTGACCTATATGTGTTTTGTGGTGGTTTTTTTGTGTGCTCTTTCCTTTCTGCAAGCAAATACTGAATTCTGGTATTTGAGAGAAGCATTTTTTCAGAGAGATGCTTAGCACAGGCAGCCAAAGGGATCTATAGATGTTACCAACATATGATTTTTTCTGAAATATGTACAGGAATACATACAGGAAAATAAATGTTGCCAGGTGCTAACAGCAGGAATTTCTAAAGCATCCTACTTTCCAGAAAAGAGAGTGTAAAAATAAAATAAAAATTCATGCTTTTGTACTAAAGTACAACTGTTATTGTCATTTCTGAGCAATTTTTCTCCTTGCAAAAACCCTTTACACAGCATCCACATTTTCTAATTTCCGTGGCAGGTCTTAGGAAAAAAATTAAACCTCTTTTTTAAGGGCAGCATACATGTTGTACTGGGTTTATGTTGGGACTCTGAGGGCATGTTGCTTAGAGCTGTTTCCAGTTTCACAGTTTTACAAATTAATTATTTACTTTGGTGTTGTGAGTGCTGTAATAAATAACGAGTGACTTGATGAAGATGACAGAGAATTAAACTTTTGACTCACACAATTAAAACTCTAGAGTTCCTAACCTAGGGAACAAATGTGGCTCTTGACAGTAACTTTATGAAATCTTGGAAAAGCTATTATTTATATTAAACCTTCTCTATTTCAAGTTCTGTAACAAGCTCAGGCATCCCGTAAATGGAGACTGATACCCTGATAAAGGGTGGAGTCCCACACAGCTGTTCCAATGACAAATACCATAGCTAAAGTCAAGGTTCAGTTTTCCTGCAGGTAGACAATCTAAAGATCATGCCTCTTCCAGTGCAAAATACAAACAAAGAAACAGCATTAGATAAACTTTGTTTCCTGGCAGAAATTGCCATAAATTTCTCAGCTGATAGTCCTACATAGCACCAGGGAAATCACTGAACAGGCACCTGATTTACCTTTGTATAAATGAGCGTGGAATGGCTGTTAGTTCCCTTCCCTGTGTTGTGTATTATTCTTCAGGAATATAGAAGAAATTATTAAAGGTGATTCACTGAGTTCCTTTAGATTCAGGTTTAAAGGCAGTCTAAAAAACAGCACTATAAACTCCCCTGTTATTAGTGCTGTACGTGCCTTTCCTGCAAGGCTGCTTCAAAGCAACACAGTTCTTTACAAACAGAGAGAGCCTGAAAATGTTTGAGTTTGTAATGAATTTATTTTTATCTCTCAGATTCTCACATCTGGTTAATTCAGTCCTCAGTTCAGCTTGCAGTAGACTTGCAAGAGTTCTGGACTTCATGAACCTTGAATTTGAAGGTAAACCTCCCATCACTGGGCACCTGTGGATTCTCTCTCTATTTGTGCCCTTAATGTTGTCTGTTGCTATTCATAGTCTTTTTTATTTTATTTCATTTTCAGTCATGTGATGCAATGATCTAAGTTCAGTACAGAAGAGTCTGTTGAGCTGACAAAGCCAAGAGACAACCTACAGCAATTCTGAGTCGTGGAAGAGACATAGCAGCCTTTGGGATTATTGCTTAGCAACTGCAAACACACAGAGGAGTAAAACTCACAGGCCGGCTCCACAGCAGGTCTGAGAAATCCCTAATTCACTTTAAGATTTTTAATGGTTGAGAACAGATGGGCCTATATTAAATTCCTCTTCATTTGCAAAGCCACTTTGAAAGCAGGAGGAATAAGATCTATTTTGATACCTGCTCTGAAGGTAAGAAAAACAGTTCTTCAAAGCTTCAGAAAGCAAAAGAGAAAGTCTTTTTAATTGTATTGAAAAATATATGAAAAAGACATTTGGCTCTTTGTGATCGGTGAGATAAATGTGCTCTATGAAGCATATTAGGAAAAGTCAAAACTATTTCTGAGCAATAGAGCATTAAAGAGATTGGACTGTGGTTTTGAAAAGACTTTTGTAACTCAAACATCTCCAAAGTATTTACCTAGACAAACTTTAGTCTTTCTTGACTCTATCCCACCCATCAAAATCTCCTAACTGAATAACAATGAAACCATCAAAATCTTATTTATGAGCAAATTTAGGTTTTGTACAGAAAACTTGTTTTTTGGGTCTTTTTTGCACATGCAGGGATTCCAGCAAGAGTATTTCTCTCACAGAAAAGGAGCCATGAAAGTGGCATCCTACTAAATAATGAAGAGCTTTCTTGCCTTCAGCTTGAACAAAGGCTTACAGGAAACTTTAGATCACATTTCTAATTTCCTGGGTATTTCTAGAGCTTGTCCTTATGCACCATGCTTACTATTATTTGGACAATCAAGCCTTCACTTGGGAATGCCATATGTCATGAGAGTTCTATATATTATGGGCTAAATTCTCAACTAGTGTGAATCAGCACTGAAGGTTATGAACCAGTGGTGTCTTATGCAGACTGGAGGTGTGTCCCTGTAATCCTTGACAAATTCCAAGTTCCAGGGCCAGATTCTAGCACTCCTTTACTGTTTATTTGGACAGTTATACGCTGTTTGTATGTTTTTCCATACCCTCTTAGTCTTCTTTATCTGTCCTGCAGTAAAGCAGTGGTCATAGTTCTCTGTGCTCTGCTTGTCCTTGGATTTACATGAATGCCATGGAATTGAGGTAGAACAGTTGCACTTAGTTGCTTCATGTTTTGGTTTGCTTTGTTCAGAGACATAGAGATAGTTTATAAACATTTACTAATCCTCAGAATCATCCTAGCAAACGGTTGAGAATAGTGTTGAAAATATATTCATCATCATTCAGAATCAGCCACCTCGTAAAGCAGAGAGCAGTTGTCATTTTAACATTGTGCAGAAACTGCAGAGCGGTTTCATAAAGGATGTTAAAAAATAACATAAGTATTTGAAAACGCAGGAAGAGTTTATTTTGGCACTACAAAACCAGCTGATTTGGAATGTGAGCAGAACATTTGCTTAGCACCCTACTTTGAACCAGAAAGAGTCTGCTCTTACAGCGTATTGAAAGAAACTCACCTAAGCAAGGAACAATTTGATAGGGTTGACAGGTTTCCCTTACTACTGTTATAAATCTGGGCTTCTTTACAGCTCATGTCCTTCAGTGGCAAAACCAGCTACCATCTTAAAACCCTCTGTGTTGAGGCAGGCAGCTTGATCCATAAATCCATCTCACTCCCCAGCAGGTAATCATCTTTGAAAACAAATTACCAAAAGATACCAGCAAGCCCATCGAGAAAACAGACATTGAAATTTAGTGCTGTGAAGCTTCCTACCTATCCAAGCAGTATTTGGACCCAATGGTTATGAACCAGAAGGTCAACATATTAGTAATTACATTTGTGTGCCAGGAGGGCTGTAGATCACATTTATGCATTTCCTGGAAGGCTGAACTCTCCTCAGAACAGCTACAAATGCTTAGACATGAAGAGCAAAACATACAAAAAGCAATAGTATTGCTATGGATACTGAGAGGCCTTAGCGAAAAGCACCTTTAAACGAGAGCTCAAAAAGAACAGTGTGGCAGCAAGTTCAGAGTGTAGTTTCCTCTTTAATCTGGAAAGGATTTAGGCTCTATTGATACCACCCTTCCTTTGCTGTTTAACGCTGAGCTGGTTTTTTTCAGGGTGCTGGTGATTTTTCATGCCTTGAATCAAGTAGTTAGGCAACATTCTCTCCCATTCTCTGTGTGTAAGTCCCATTACAGATGCAGACAGTGATGTGTGGAGACATATAGCAATAGTTTTCAAACTGTGCCTTTTGAGCAACTCAGTTTCTTCTTGGTATTTCACAGAATGAACATTTGGAGAAGAAAACAGTGAAGTTTGGGAAACTGTAAAGGGAGATGCCTGCATCTCCTTTGCAGAATAATCTACAAGATTAAGTGCTTGTGAACGGTTTAATTACAGAGTTCATGGTATAAAATTTCCCTTTCTGTAGATCTGCTGACCCAATACCCCCATGTCCTTGTGAACAAAATGTCCAGAGCAAAAAATAGTTGCCAAAATTGAAATTAAGTAGTTTACAGGACAAGCTTCCTCACTGTTTTTCATAGCTGCAGAAAAGATGAAGCAGAAGGCGGCACATAGAGAAATCTTGCTCCTAGGCATCTGGTATTTTCCATTACTTGCTTCCTTTGTCTCATACCCACTGGATTTCCTGGAGTCATGGAATGGAACCTAAACAGAAATTATGATACTAGGGGTAAAAGGAATCGCTGGTTAGAACTCAGGAACAAGACCTCTGAGCACTGTTCACCACTTGGTTTCTGAGTCTCTTAAGCGACCTGGATTTAATCACTTCTCTTCTGTGTCTCAGTTTCTTCTCCTGTAAGAATGGAACATACTATTTAGTTGCTCTGTCTCCAAGGGCTGTTGTGATACATAATTAATCTTTATAAATCATTTACTGATCTTTGAAGTAAAGGGGCTGAGGGGCTGTATTTATTTAAGAGTACAAAGAAGCAGTAACAGAATAAAAAAAGGAACCTAGAAAAAGAGTATTAGTTAATTCCTAACAATAGACTTTCTTCTTGTGTCATCTGCTAGGACACTGCTGCATCTTTTGGCATTATGTAACATGCTGCTTTTGTTCTGTGTCACAGTGATTGAAGTATGACTGCTCAGCCAGAAGAAGCAGCCCAAACTGCAGGTCTAAAAGATGCCAAACTTGGAAGTGAGAATATGACTGCCACAGAAATGAAGGGAAATCAGGGGAATGAGGAGCTGCCATGTCTTAGGAATTATGCTCCATGGAAAGAGCGTTTTTATGAAAAGGTACAGCAGAGGTGTCTGAGGCTGCAGGAGACAAAGATGAATACAATTCGTGCACAAAAGGCAAAAGATGAAAAGATAAAGAAGACAGAGCCCTGTGAGTGGCTGTTCAAAGAGTGGCTCAGTGAAGAGAAAGAGTCACTAGATACTCGCATCTATTTGCTTGACAAACTCCTACCTACATTAATCCCAGGAATAGAAAAACTGTTAATGGAAGTGGAAAGAAAGAATGTGCTTGCACTGGACAAAGAACCAACCAAATTTAACCCCATTAATTTTCTTGGAGAATATCTGATGAGACATAACCCTCAGTATGGCATTTCTACAAAACCAGGCCCGTACCTGAGAGGAATGGAGATGGTCATGAAGGAGCTAAAAACTGAGATACCAGGCACAACATCAGAGAGGTGAGGAGTTGAAAGTGTGACTGGTCACAAGACCGGAGCCGGTGTCTAGGTCTCTGTTTGACAAAAGGAATGGTGTGACTGCAGCCTGGCTGGCAAAGTGTCCAACGAAACGTACCTTGTGGAGTATGGTGCCAGAGATGGTAGTTGTGTCTCCTAAAAACTTGAGAAGCAAGACAAATGTCAGAACACGTCACACAAAATTAAACACTAGTAATTCCTGTTTAAGGCAATATTCTGCCCTTCACAAGTTTTTAACTCCTTTTTAGACTCTGTCTTAGTTATATATGTAGAATGGAAACTGCTTTCAAAGAGGTTTAGGTTAATGACAGCAGCTCTTTAGCACAGGTGTTAGTATCAAAGGTCTATGGACTCTTCTGATCATTTCTTCTATATTCCCAACTTAATAAAAAGTTAAGCTTTTTTCCTCCTTCAGGATGATTTCTCCTGATGAAACCAGCAACAATATTGTTCTGGCATGCTGTAGAAACTCCTTCTCCTGAGATTTCTACTGAAGCTTTCCTTTCAGATTCTTTTTTTCCCTTTACAGTAGAAAGGGGTTTGTATTTTAGTATGTTGCTTATTTCTGGAGTGTATTCTGGGCTGCTTGCCTTAGTATAACATGTAATGAATATTGGAAAGGAGTTCCATAGCATCTTACAGTATGCTAAGGTTAGAATGTGAGTGCATTAGGTGAACAATAATGCTTGCATTTTCATTGTTCTATTTGGAAAAAATATAGAAGTGAACATTTGAGTTTATAGGTGACACAGAGGTGATTGTGAATGATGTCAAAATTACTCATCCACGACTCAATCACTTTATTCTATATCTGTGTTGTGGAATAATGACTTCTATTTGAGTGGCTGTCTCTTTTATTTGCATAAATAGTACATACAGCTTGAAAATGGGTTTCAGGGTTTCAGTGTCAGGAATTAGGGAACTAAAATGTTGACATGTCTTGTGCATGAACTCTAAATGAAGATAATTATAGTTCCCAGTATTATAATGAATAAAGAATATGTTAAATCTCTCTCTACTGCTCTGAGTTTCTGTCTCTCTGCATTTCTAGTCCACGTACTGTTACAGTTGATAGGAATGTGCTTTGTGTGAATACAGCTAAAGCAGTGTGATAAGGGGATTTCATAAAGTCACTTACCTTCCTTTTCCCCACAGATAAAAATAATCATAACTGACTGATTGTGGACAGTGTGTAACTGCTCAGCTTTTTTGGTTGTAATTTATAAGCAGACATACAGCAGTACAACCAGAGATGGTAAAAGATTTAAAATTTTGTTTTTTCAATGCCAATTCACTGAGAGAAATGATCTGGGGAAACATTTTTTTTCAGTGAGCTTTCACCCAGTCACAGACTGTTCTGGGGGATGTTTAGGATGCCAGCCTTGCCACACCTTTGTTCAGGGGACTGTTTCACTGTTCATATTGCTTCACAGAGGGACACCTGGATGCAGAAAATTCAGAACCACGTCTTGTTCTTATTTTGCGAAAGTTGACTTAAAATACATACAGTTTCCTGGAGTTCTGGGTTGTTTGTTTATGTTTTGTTGTTATTGATTTTTCCAGTAAAATATTCCTAGTTTTTATTATGAATTGGAGCTTATTTCTGGAGAGGTCATATTTTCCTGTAGAATGCAGAGTGTTGGCTATGAGTGACATGTTATCTTGGCTGTTAAATCCATGTTTACATTTGGAGACAGGTTCTCAATTTGTAGCTATCAGAGCTGATGCAAAAGAAGTGATGATCAAGACTTGTAGAGATCAATCTCTCTGTAGACAGCACTGCCATGGGGGCTTATGTAGCCATAGCTGTAGCAGGTTTTGCTTATCTGCTGGTAGTAGCATCATGGGATTTGCATTCACAGCAGCTCAGGATTTACATATTTGTGATGGCTGTACTGTGGGATTTGCATAGGATCCTTAAACCACAGCAGCACAGAGGATCTTACTGACACCATGTAGCACAGAGACTCCTAATGTGAGTCACTGGCTTTCTAAACAGGAAAAAAAAAAGAGAAATGCCAGTCAGTGCCCCCAGTCTCTCACATAAGCACTAGAAAGATGAAGAATGAAACTCTGGCTCTGGTGAAGCTCCTGGGAGCCCTGACATTACCTTCAGGAAAGGCAGGATTTCACCACAGGTTCTTATTTAAAACTTACCAGTCCTCAGCCAGCTCTCCCAGGCTTCCTTCAGTCTCTCCTTAACTGCCACCTGACTGGGAGTCAAGGCATGCAGGAGAGCAGATGGGAGAAATTCCTCATCCAAATGGACTGATACCTGAAACAGAGACTTTATTTGTCCAGGGACGGTAGTCCTTCCGTCTGAGTCACCCATCCTTGTGTGGGAGTTAGGCAGCTGTCTTCCTGAAGAAACATGTTTCATTCTGCAGGGAGAAGTCACCCTCGCTGCCATCTCATCTTTTCTGGAAATGGCTGATACTGAAATGAGCTCACTTTGAAACGGGTGCCCAGCACTGTTATCAAGTCTTTTGCTGTTATTGTCTAGAGGGAAACATATTGTCCCACACCAGGGCCAGCAGCCAGAGGATGCAGCTGCCTGGTGGTCTAGGACCCTACATAAATATAATAAATGCAAAACTGCAGCACAGCGCAGGCGCTGCATGCAAATGTAACTTGTGCTGGGCACTGCCCAAATTAATCACCAGAGCACTTGGCAACTCCTTGCTTGGCCTTAGCTCTGCTTTCAGCTTGCAGACCGCTCCTGAGGAGGAGCTGCAGCTAGAAATATTCTGGTTTTGCTTTGTGTCTGCAGCGTACACTTGAGAAAATTCTATTAGTCCATTTTGCTTGGTACCTGCTCCACACCTCCTCTTTGCTGTGTCTGTGCAAGGGTCAGAACATAAGGAATTATTTTACCCTTCCCCCGCTATCAAACTGCCAGAGGCTGAACTGCCTCAGCAGGCACTTGTGCAATGCCCACAACTGATTAAGGAAACCAGTTACTCATTAAGAAACCATTGTGACAAGTGGCCATGAAGAACAAGTACCTAGTGATAAAACTGACTGAGATCAAAGCACATTGCTGTAACATGTTAAACAGGCCTTTCTATTCATTAAAGAAAATATAATTGTTTTATAATTTCTAGGATGACCCCATAGGAAGAGAAGAGACCAGGGACAGGATCAGCCCATCTTCACAATACGTGAAACATGGGGAAGAAGGCAGCAGAAATCATTAAGATATAGTTTCTGGACTAGTGTGCAATTCCCCTTCCTCTGACTAGGTGGGGAGGGTGCAGGTGAGAGCTGCAGAGGTGCACAGGGCAGCTCTCTCAGTGTGGAGAAGTTACAGCAGTCTCCATCAGTAGGACCTGTTCTCCTCATATGAATTGATCCTTTGGTTTTCAGCATTTTGGAACTTCCTAAAGGCTTTTTTTTCATTTCATAAATGAACAAAGTCAAAACCAAATCACATGAGCCCCATGGGATCAGTTCTATTTGTTCTTCTGTTGTGTGAAATGGAGGATTGGGAAAATCATGGCTGGGTGATTAGAGCAACAAAGGAAACACAAGGAAGAAGAAAGGGAAGTGATTTCAGTCCAAGCTTACAGACTGTATGTGTTCAAAATGATGGAGAGGTTGGTGTATTATCCCTGTCCTAAGGCAGTAAGGACTTTATTGTGTGACACTGCTTCAGAAATTTCATTGCATGTTGTTTTTTGCCAGTGAAGTGCTTATGTGAAACGGTACTTAGGCTTTCAGACAAATGCATAGTGATGCAATTTTGTTGGTAAATCAAGTGTAGCAAAATTAGGCACCTCTCTTCCTGCTAAAATTGAAATAAAATTGAAGAACATCTGCAGAATAAATGATTAGTGCCATTATAAATGTGAAGGTAAAAAAAAAAATGGAAGAACTGTACAGATGATTTTCCCTTAAATGTCTACCACGTTCTCTACAAGAGGCTCTTTCCACATGCACATATTTGACACTCAGAGGTTGTCCCTTTAGATTCATAGCTACACTAGATTTCAGGAGATAATACATGTCAGAATATAAATATTCAACCTCCTTGGAGCTGGCCTCTGAAAACACAGACTACCAATAGTCACACTAGTAATTTCATGCCTCAGACATCAAGTATTTCTTTGGGAAAAGATCTGCTTGTACTAGAAGGACAAAAAATTCAGTAAGAAGTTATTTCCTTTCCTTTTGCTCTTTGAGGTAGGCTTAATTGATCTTAAATATGTTTACAATGGTATCTTTCTAAACCATATTCCCATGTTCTACAGGCTGGCCACGATGAAGGCTGAGGCAAAGAACAAACGTAAGGACAGGGAGCAGGTGGAGATTATGAAGTCTCAGGTGAAAGAGATGAGAAAGGAGGCGCTGGCAAATCAGTTCAAAGAGTGGACAGCGGATGTCAGTGGCAGAATACCGGTTGCACTGGTAACTAGGGATGATCCTTGTTAACACACTGCTATGATTGTTCCAAACAGGAAGAAAAGGAAGTTTGTGGGAGTGCATGGCAGCCTGGAGCACCAGGATGGGTAATGGCTCTGACATCCCTTGGAGTCAGGGTGCAGGTTGTTGTCTACCAGTTCGCCTCACCACACCCCAATTCCCCACAAGCACATGGAAGGATGCGATGCGTTCTCAGAGGTTCTGGGAAGCTAAATACCCCGTGAGGTACTCGGACAATCCTGAGGTTGTTGGGTACTTACATACCTCACCACTGGATGTCCTTCTCTGTGGCTGGTCATCCCTCAGACTCCCCTTAAAAAGGCCTGGGGCAGCCACTCTTGCTCTCCTGTGGCCTCCATTATATCTTCTATCTGCCCCTGTGACTCACAAATTAATACTGCAGCTCATAAAAAATGAAATTTGCAGTAATTGTAATACATCTCTTGGAACAAGCATCTTTCTTACTAGTCACAAAAAGCCCCTAGGAAATTGTCCTGTGGTTGCATACAGCACAACACCAACAAGGTCTACATTTAACAGGGCCCACCCGTGTGTGGAAAGAAGCATGGCTGCCCCATACGACTAATTATTCCACGTGATTTATTTGAGTAATTGCCTGTTGTTCTTCATGAAACAGGCCTTTGACTATTACCTTGATTTGTAGGTTCAGAGTGCCCTGAGGTCTTTTCCGGATGTTTTTGCTTCTGCTCCCATAGATGTGAGAAAAGGTGAGTTTTTCATGTCTCTCCTTTAGCTTTATTTCTGTGGTCTGAATTCTGATGCAAACTGTGAACAAACTGCAAACGGAGTTGCTAATAGAGAAAGAATGTCTAAGGGTAGTTACACCGGCTAAGATGGGAACCCCAAACCTTTAGGCAGATTGGAAATAGACTGGACCATCATGTGGCTCATTAATATGATTTTGAAAAGTATAGAAAGAAGTTTAAAAAAAGCTTTCAGAGAGGTACAAAGATCAGAGGCAGGCCCTTTCCACTTACATCCTGCATTAGCCAGGCATTGCCATGCGGTTACCACAATTTTTACGAATCACTGTAACAACCTCATTAATCTACTTTGTTCCACTGTGTTCCTTGTCTCATGGGAGGTCTTGGAAATCCCATAAACAGCTTGGCATACTGGGATGCGTGGAGGAAAGTTAGGATTGAAAAAATGAAAGTCTGACAGCGTTGTTACCTTTTATGGTTTCAGGGGAAATGCTGAAGTTTACCTAACACTCCACCAAATAGCCCGTCTTGTCTGGCTGTTCCTCTCACCAGTCTCAGGCATGCCAGGGACACACAGCACAAGGGCCTCTGTACCAGAGTGCTCAGCACAGAAAAGATTTCCATCATTACCATCCACTTTATACAGCTTACACTTGACCTTCCCGAATAATGATAATTGAATAGATAGAGACAGAACATTGAAGTGGCAACACGGAGTCTGCTGCCAGCGCTTTACATTGTAATGATCATCAATAAAACAAACCTGCCTTTGCTGGAAGGTGGGATGATAAACTGGGAACTCCTTCTGCTTGCTGCTGAAGTCACCTCCATCTAGAGCTTGCCCTTGCTCAGCCCTTTCTGTATTACGGAATTGTTGCTCCGAGTAATCATCCTGTATTGGTAGAATGTTGTGTGAATGCCAGACACAGCCCTCGCGCTCCTGCTGCGGTGGCTGTGGTTCTCCCGTGCAAACAGATACTGGGATGTGAGGCTGAGAAGGAAGTTTCTGTTCAGATGCTTCTCTCCAGATGCTGGAGGTGCTTTCTGTCATATTTCACTAATAGTGTGGCTCCATTTCTTAATGTATTTCATTTCATAGCATCCAAAATACATTAGTGGAACATTAAGCTTTGTTTTATAGTTTAATAATGTATAGTCTAAAAATGTCTTAATTGACAAGAGATAAATGAATTCTATGGTAAATTTTCTCATTACTCCTGATATATTGATAGAAGAAAGAACAAAAAAATAAAAATAAACCCAACAGAAACAGCATGTCTGTGCTCAGAGACCTCATTCAGAAGTCTATCTAGACATCTGACATTTACCAGAGGGATGGGATGTCATCCAGAGGAACCTGGACAAGCTGGAGAGGTGGGCCCAGGTGAACCTCATGAGTTCAACAAGAGCAACTGCAGGGTCCTGCACCTGGGCTGGAACAATCCCCACTATCAATCCAGGTTGAGGGAGGAGGCAATAAAGAGCAGCCCTGGAGAGAAGGACTTGGGGGTGCTGGGAGATGAGAAGCTGGACATGAGCAGCCAGTGTGTGCTTGCAGCCCAGAAGGCCAATCGCATCCTGGGCTGCAGCAAAA
>JANIJG010021697.1:0-19105 GCA_024611175.1 Megaceryle torquata
CACCACCCCCAGAGGTGCTCAAAAACCGTGTAGATGAGGCACTTCAGGACATGCTCTAGTGGGGTGGGGAGGTGTTTGAATTTTGTGTTTGTTTGTCTGTTTGTTGCTTTGCGTTGACAGTTGGACGCAGTGATCTTAGAGGTCTTTTCCAACCACGACAACTCTGTCCTTCTGGGTTTCTGTGACAGCCAGTACAGCCTGTGTTTAAGAGTCATCAGCGGAACTCAGGTACAGAGTTGCATAATTAATGATTAATCTGATAGAAAACCAAATGTTTCCTTTTGGAGGACTGGATCCTTTAAGGGGTTTTTTGAATGTTAGGTCACCCTTGGAATGGAAATGCCATTCTGTAATGAGATTCAGAATGTGCTAGAACAACAACAACAGCATAAAGAAACAAAAGTGTTATTTTTAAAGGTGTTAGTATGATTAGGCCAATTTCTGCCTGAAAAAAATAATTAGTATGTCTTGATGAATTCACTATTTGACATAAAAAAGGTTCCTGGATCTCTGTATGTCCTGATGATATCTCATTTCACACCTGCAGTGTTAAATCCAGTTCCTTGGGGTTTTTTTCTGTCTTTTACTAATCTGAGGCCAGATTAAAGCAATGGGGGTTCCTAAATCCTTGTTGCTGTAAAAGGTGGGGAGGATGGGCGGGCCCAGGGCTGACGCCAGGCTGTCCATCCTGCTGCTGGGAGGCAGGCTGCCTGCGCAGGGCTCCTTGAGACTGATAGCATCTGCTCAGATGGGGCAGACTTCCCACAGACTTTCCAGGTGGGTCTCCAACCGAGAAATGGAGAAGATGACAGTGACAATGTCTTTCCTTCCAAAGATGGAGCAGAAGGTGGTTATGATCCTGGTGGCCCACAATGGGATGGACATGGGAAAAGGTCTGTTTTCCAGCCTGCCCAGGGCTTGCTGGCGTGTTACTTCATTTCAGCTCCAATATTTTGCTTTATGATGTGTGCAGAGCTTGTCTCTGACCTGTCCTCCCTCTGTTCTCATACAAAAGGTAAGAAATTCTCTCTTGCCCTACTTTTTTTTTACTTCTTTCTGCAGCTTTCCCTGTCTGATCTCACTCACTCCATCCTGCTGCTGCCCAGCTCTTTGGGCAAAAGCTGTATTTTGACTGTCCCTAGCATGACCAGTATAAAGCCTTTATAGCACCTTTTCTGTTGCTGAGAGGCAAACCTCATCAGAGACATCGTCATAAGACATTTTAATGCAGAGGCCTTTTTCACTGCCTATGAATTGCAGTGGTTCTCTGCTCTCCTCGAAGCCTGTGTGTGAAACAGCGTTCAGCAGGGTAATTCAGAGTGGATGTTGGGCTCCCTATGCCTTCCTTTTGGAAAGACACAGCTCCAAAGGGAGCACTGTAGCAACGAGGAGGGTTCAGAAGAGCTTGACCAATCTACACATCCAGCAATAGGATGTGCAATGGGAAAAGATTAGGGGTAAAACTTCAGCCTCATTGACAGGGGTCTTGGTGGGACAAAGCAGAACTGAGCTGTGTTCTTGTTTCCTTGATTAGTTCCTGACTTTTTTCAAAATGTGAAATATAAAATACGTGAATAGTCTTGATGGCCAGGGCCAGAACCAATCACAACGTCAGAGATAAATGGTATTTTGCAGAGGAGCAAGATGTTGACACTTAATGAAAAACACAGGTAGCTTTTTGCTGTAGCTTGCCTCTAGGTCCTCCTCTGTCGCCAGCACCTCAGCGTCGTGGCTGTACAGTGCCCACCTTTCTTTTAATTTTCTGATACCTCCTACATGGTTTTTATATTCTTCCTTAAATATAGGATTCAGAATCAGCACTTCCATATGCTGTCCACACTTGGATTCTTTGAGAAGATAGGCACAGGGAGCACTATTTTTTGGCCCAGACAACAGGCAGATATCCCAAGCATCTGAAGTTCCTAGGCCTCCTAAAGCTCACCTATTTTGAGAGACAGTGAAAGGAAAAGGAAAGCCTGATTCAAAGCAAGCACCAAATGCTGGGTGCAGAGGTAGCTAATCAGTTATCATCTCAACACCCCTCTTAGTCTGCTCACATCAGCAGTACAAGCTGTACCTGTTTCAAACATGAGCAAGTACTCACAGTCTGGTGTATCCAATAAATTCACTTTCCTGTCTTCTCAAAAGCTCTTTGGAACATCACAAAGAAAAGCAACAACAAAAAACAAAAAAAAAAAACCAAACAAACCCCAACAAACCTCGTATTAAGTGTTCTTTAAAATCAGTTAGAGTTTTAAAAACACCTCCTTCCCTCTCTCTTTTTCTACATTCTCCACACATACAAAGACATGACACTAAAAAATCAGAAAATAAATGACCAAAAATGTGAGATAAGGTAATAAGTGTATTTGGGAGCTCAGAATTATCTCAGCGAGCTGCTTTTCACTCCTATCAAATGCATTATGTATAAGTTTTAAGTCAATACTTTTTGCCAGCACTGCGTTAAGCTAGAAAGCTGCCTGCTCTCCCTTTTAGCTGGGTGCCAGGTAAATAAATAACTCACTGGCTTAAGCAAATTAAGTAAATAGTGTTTGTGGGTAGGTGGTTTTGTTCAGCATGTGGTATATAAATGTTTATTAATGCTGTTAACTTTGAGAAATGCTAAGGTAAAGGAAGAGATTATAGCAAATGTACAGATTAAACCAGAAACATTTGTCAAAAACAAATCTGCATAAAAGCAAATAGTAAACAACTTGATGAGTTCGCTGAAGCCAAATGCTCCCATTTAATAAATGAAATGCTTCATTAATCCTTCCTGACAGAAGTAATGCTTGGAATGGAGAACAGATCTGAGAGAAAACATTTAGCTAAGTCACGTCCTGTGGGTCTTCCCCATCAACCTGGGGAGGAACCACAGCAGCTCCCCGCTGCAGCTGGGCAAGGGGACGTGTTATGGAGGCTCCCCCCTCGCTGCCTCTGCTCCTGCAACCTCCATCTGCTGTCAAAATGTTTGGGGCTGATAGCTGAGCAGCTGGAGGAACTATCAGTTCTATGGGTTGCCTAGATTGATGGCCTTCTTAAAGATGCTCCTGGTCCCTGTGCGCTGTGCACCGGCTGTGGTCCAGCTGCCAAAAAGGTGGTAAGAGAGAGATGTACTCGTGCTATATCCTATACTGACAGTAAGACACCCTCTTACCACTGCAGCACTTTTGCTTTGAGGGTTACCCAGAAACAAATCACATGATGCTGGCAAATCCCCTTACAGTGAGTCTCTGGCACTGGGTGCATTTGTGAAGGAGCACTGAGAGCTCTGTGGTTATCTGTATGTCTCGGCTTTACCTTAAAACAATGCATTTCTGTTTCTCAGGGTTGGGAAGAAAAGCTTGGAATTAGGTCTTGAGTCTCCCAAGTGGGTTGCTTAGGTCTTGAGACACAGGCTGACGATGAAATTGGATTCATCTTCTCTGAGATCTAAGGAGGATGGAGGTGATAGGCAGAGGGCAATATTTTGAAAGAAATCCCTCCACATGCAGTGCCTTTGTCTGAAGCTACATCTCATGGGATGGGCTTCAGCTGTAGCACTGCTCTCCTGTTTGCTGTCCAGCTGTAGCAGTGCTTAGGAGCAACACCCTGGTATTTCATTAGCAATCAACTTTACACAGCCATGATCTGGCCTCAGTAACCCAGAGCTCTTGGCTTGCCTGTAGCAATACAAAGTCCCTGGTGTGAAGCCTAAAGCAATCCCTGCACACCATCTAGCACTGCCAGCTCCAGCACTCTTTGCCACACCATCACCCCTGAAATGGCTCCCCATGGAATTGCTCATTAGTTTCTCAGTCTCCGTGCCCCAGGCTGCTCCACGAGGAGGCCCATGTAGCTACCAGGTGAGCTAGAGGACCAGGATGAAGACCACCGACAGCAAACGACAGCGACCCTGCCCTGCCTGAGGCAGTCCATGTCAACAATGAAAGAACTCATCTGTGATGCAAACTGTGGACAAGGCTTGCCTAGGAATAAGGGGTTGTCACAGACCTCAGTAAGGTGATCTATGAAGTTTTCTTTACCAACAGTTGGTGTCCCAGAGCCAAGGTTCCACCATCTGAACAGGGATGAAATCCTGCTGCTAATTCTCTCTGAGATGAAAGAAGAGAGATTCATCTCTCTCACTTCTGCCTGGCCCTCATCATAGCACCTTGTCTTCAAGACCATTGTCCCTCTGTCAAGATAGATTCAAAGTGAGCAGATGGTCTGGTAGTGTCTGGGGTGGGGAAATGACATGCATGAGCCCTGTGTTAAGAAAATCGAGCTTAAAATAAACAGGCTCGAAGCCAAGGCACTCCTTTGCACACACTTCTTCCCCAGGCTAGAGGAGAAAAGTGCAGGGATGTGGCAGGTGCCAGTCACTTTGTTTTGTGTATTTCTGGAAGGAGATTAGACACTGCAAGGAGAAGAACAAAGTGAGAACTTGAACTAAATACTTATGTCCTCTGCCTTCCTGGGAGACGGACTAAGGCAGCACCACAGGGAGAGAGCTGGGATGAGAAAAGGGCAAACACTTTCCCTTTTCTCAGTATGGGCAGCATGGGTTGTTTCCATACCGAGGGTGCAAGACCAGCAATGAGCTGCTCTCCTGAACAAGGGAAGATTTGGTAGGAAAACTGGCTAAAAATCTAGGGATGAAGAAGTTCTGGGCTGTTTTTCTGAAAAATGGATCAGAGTAAGTTGTTCTAAAGAACCAGCCCAGCTAAAGAGCCCAGGAAAATTAAAAACCAAAAAAGGTAGGGAAAGAAAGAGGCTTTGAAGGATGGCTGTAATCCAGGTGCTGTATCCTGGGAGAAAGCTGGGGAAAGGGAGATAAGAGCTGTGGCCATGCTGTGGCCATGGGAGACTGAACCACCATCCCACCCTACCAAGCTCCTGCCCACACTGTGGTACGTGCTGTGGTGGCCTGAAGCAAATAGGAAATACCAGAAAAATCCTTTCCTTTTCTGCTGAAGGGAGCTTAGATTGGCTGACTTGTTACACATTTTTGTACAGGGAAGTGAAGGATAGTGCAGATCCCAGCGGAAACCCTCAAGCCAAAAGTTGATCTTGCAGCACATGAGAGCCAACACCATATGGCAGCTGGGGTGTTAAACTGAGCTTGCAGTTTTTTGGTGTGTGGTGCAGTGAGTTTTTTGGTGTAAGCTGTCAGTGCTGCAGCACCTTGAGTTGTACCAACACAAGTCCCTCTGAGTCTGTCAGGCTGCATTTTTTAGTTTACTTTGTGCTGCAACACACAAAGAGAATTTGCTCTGCTCTCCGATGTTTATCTTAATTTTCCATGTGCTCACAGCTCATCGGAGAAAATGATGAATTGAAAAAATATTTGTTTTCACAAAAGCCAAGACACTGTTACAGTAGCCAGCCAGACAAACACAGTGTAAGTGCCAAAGCCCGAGCTTTTCTACGCTCTGTGCCTTGCACATGTTCGGTTTACCTGCTTAAAGGGTAATAACAAATTCAGTCAATATGTTGCTTTAATCACTGCAGTTTCTCTGCAGGAGGGCTACCCTACCCGTTGCCTCCCATTGCAGGGGTTTGGGACACCACCCAAAACAGAAGCTGAACTCATCAACCACATTTATTTAGCCCTGACAACTAAATCTAAACAAACTGAAAATGACCTGCCCGCTACACTTTGAGGCATACGGCAGAGAGTAACTGAACCCCCCACTTATGTTCACTGGAGAAAGATTTGTTTCTGTTCTCAGAGTTTGAGCTGCAGAGGTAAATAAATAAAACCTGTACAACCATTACCTGCCATGCCCCACTGCCCCCATATGAACAACCACGCACAGGCGTTGCCTGAAGTGCAGTTGGTCTAGTAAATGATCAGGAAAATGGAATGTTTTCTCCTCACACACAGCAAATGAAGAGGAGCTGATGCTACCTTGTTTGCCTGGAAGGTCCCGGCTTTTGATGAAAGGCCCGTGGCTCTAGAATTTGCTTTCTCTCCTCTCATGATGCAACATGAGTCACTTCACACTTCACGCTGCAAGAGGGGCTTTGGTGGGGAGACAAGGTGACCTGCTGTACAAATGATTTGAGAAGGCTCTGCACTACTGAATAGCCAGAAAGGAGAAGAACTCTCTATGTTACCACAGTTAACTGTCTTTTTCCTTAATCATCATCTATTTTTTAAAGTGGGTGTATGTTATTTTTGTCTGGGGTTTTTTTTTGATGTTTTGTATTTAATAATTGATTTTGGTGCATTTCATGGAAAGCCCAGAAAAAGAGGACCTTTAAAATGTCTGCCTGTAATACTGGGTTATTTAAGGTCCATGGTTCTGTTACCTGCAACCCTCAGTGGGATCTCCATCCATGGACAGTGCCAAGATTCCCCAGTCCGTGGCATCCTAGCTCACCTAGACAAAGGTAACACTGTGTATCTTGCCTGTGATAAAGTCACAGTTCCACTTTAGCCTGCTTCTCTAAGTGAAACAAAATGGCCTGAGCATGTCCTCTTTCTCCTCCTCTTTTCTCACAGATCCTTGACCCATCAATTGGTTTAACCCCCAGGAGACAGAGGGCTAGAAGCCTCCCACACCAGTCTTCCCTATGGACTCTGTGAGAGCTGTTGGAGAGGTCTTTATGGACCCTTTAAAAACCAAGCCTTTTAGTGCTCCCACCAAAGAAACATCACTGAAAACTCCTGTATTACCCTTGGCTTGTCAGCTCCCAGCCAGTCAAGCAGTAAGTGCAAGGCCACAGCACCCACTTCATTCTGGACTGATCACAGCAAGTGTTGTGCAGTTGGCATGGTGGGCCAGAAGGCAATGCCACAGAGGACAAAGGAACGAGAGGAGGTTATGGGAGGAAGGAGGTGTTTAGAGGACAGAGGATTTCTGTTAGTAGGGAAGAAAGTCCTACTGCTTTGGCTGCTCATAAATCTGCTTTTTGGGATATTTTTTAATTTGTTTTCCCTTCATTCTCTGAGTCCCACAGGAAGTAGTTGGTCCTTGGAAGATATGATAACAAGGAGAAAGCACTCCAGTACCTTCAGGGACTGTAGAAGTGAAAAAACACCTTTAAGGGTCTCACCCCGATCTGAAAGGAAATCTAAAATTACTGTTTCCACATCCACACTGGCTACTGGGAAAAGAGCACAGGCATGTGATCCTGCCGTGGGACTCCATAAGCAGGAGGAAAAGAATAAGCTCTGAGGAGAGAGGTCACGAGGGCCCAGCTTGTTATCCATGGGGGAACGGTCTGAACAGTTGGTACCATGTGCCCCATCATTTTACAGAAAGCTCCTCCTGAGGGACTTCCAAGGTGCTGGACAGGAAAGAAGAAGTGGTGTTGTTGGCTTTGCTGTTGGCAGCATGCTCTCCATGGCTCAATAGCCCTTCTACTGTCTCCTGGGCCACTCGATTCCATTAGCAGCATGTCTGGCATTTGTTGCCACACACCTTTCTTTTTTCTTCTGACTTGTTGACCTTGATACTGATGTGACACACAAACAAGTTACATAAAGACTCTCCAGGTGCATTTTCATAGATCACAGGCCTCCTCTAATTCATAGTGCCATGTCTGAAGAGGGTGTCTGGGTTCAGCACTGGGTCAGGCCTCCTTTGAGAGGATTAGACTTTACGATGCCATGCTACCTATGCCTCATTTTGCTTTAGTCCTCTCCACTGTCTTCCTAAACAAGAATTCATATATTTTTAGTTTGAATGCTTTGGTTTTGTTATGAGGCTTAGGAAAAAAACAAGACCCAAAGTAGTCTCAGCACATGGGAACCAGGCACATGACTCTTCCATCACATTGTGCCACCAGATGTTCAGGGAGAAATTCAGACATTGCATTTATTTGACTCTGTTCGCCACTGATTCTAATTCCAACTTTAAAAGATGTTTCTTTACTGTTGTACACAGTAAAAAAACTTGTGTACTATGTGAATGTCAAGGGTTGGGGCTGGGCTGGCCACTAGGTGAATGACAGATGCTCTCTATTAACCATTCTCTCTTCCCAAAGGTGAAGAGAAAAGGAATAAGGAAGAGAGACTTATGGGTTGCATAAGAAACTCAAAACAGCTTTAATGAAAATAATAATTAAAAAAAGATAAATTTATACAAATATATACAAACCCTATATTAAACCCAATCCCCCAGTGGCAGTTAAGTCACTGTCATCACTGAAGCTGTGGAGCAAGCACTGGGCAAGTCCCAGACTGGACTCAGTTGCAGAAGGATACCGGATTCGGGAGCTGGACTCTGGAACTGAATTCGGGAAGGAACGGATCAGGATCTAAGGCAGAATGGACAGACTCCTCCTCAGAAGCCGGCCATGGGAGATCTTGATCCTCGTGATCCCTCAGCTTCATACTGAATATGACATATATGGGATGGAATACCTCGTTGGTCAATTTAGGGTCACCTGTCTGGTCTGCTCCTCACTGCAGGGCAGGTGCGACCTTTTATTTTCTGCACCCCCAACTTGGTACACAAGAATTAGCAGTGACCTTGGTCTGCACAGGAGCAAGTATAAGCAAGAGCCTTTCCGCACACCAGTTCTTGGTAGTAACTGTAAACATCAAGTGTTATCACTGCTAGAAGAAGACACAAAATATGCCATTAACTTCAGAAAGTGCAATTACTTCGAAGACATTTATCTGAGAAGAGTAAGTCACTGAACAGAATTAGTTCTGTTCTAACTCAAACTAGGACAGTGAATTGTTTCAAAACATCAAGATTTTTTTCCAGAATAAGCTTGCCTGTAGGTGACCAAGCAAAGCCCGTTCTGAGTATGCTGAACACTAGGCTGATCCTGCCCCTCTTCACTGCTGTTCAGACTATGTGATTAAGCACAGAAAAAATCAAAAGAGGTGTTTCAGGATGGGGCCAGGAAATGCTGATGCTTTTAGCAGCTCAGATGGACCCTTAGCCTCACTGAACTGCCTTTGAAGTCCCGAGGCTACTGAACCGCGGACCAAATGAACCATCGAAACAAGGCTCCTTATTGAGACTCAGGTGTCTCTATGAATCACGAGAACAAAAAGCATGCACATAACTCCTTCTCAGGTGCGTTTCAGACGCTTGGTCTTATGGAAGCAATATCAGCAATGTGTGGGCTGAACCCCCCCCACCTCCCTGTCCACTCAAGCGGGGGCAGGTTTGATCCCTAGCAATGGGAAGTTGGTATGTGAATTGTACAAATCCATGAGAATAAATTCATCTCAGTCATTTCTCACCATTTTTCCCCAACCCCAAAATGTTCCAATTATTTGAGTGTCAAGCAATCAAATCCTGTACCTCAGACACAGCTATTCCAGGAGACAATTAGAAGCACAGAGGAGCAAATAATATGCCACAGAAGTGATCACTGCAGTGCGATCCAAAGGATAACTTTAGTAACGCGAGTATTTCTTTGCTGGATGACTCACAGAAAGAAGCAGGGGCTGGAGCTGCTGAAAAAGGAGGCTGCTCCATGGGAACATGAGTGAAGGTCAAGGATCAACTGTGTAAAACCGACTTTTTGTTTGCCGTTAATAATCTTAAGGAAATGGATAGAGTGAGAGCAAATGTCAGCTCCAGTAATGACTATGTAACTCTGGGACCGTATAGATAAGCGATAGCCCAGCTCACACAGGGCTGCTGGAAATAATGGGGAGAGGTGAACTGAGAATTCAAGCCTTGCTTTAATGTTTTCTTCTGAGTTTCTCTGTGAATTATGATTTAGGATATCCCTTTGATATCTAACTTTCTCTGACTCTCTCTCTAATATATATCATATATATATTTATTTTTTTACTATCGTTTTTCATCTGAGCAACTTAAAGAGCTTCCCAAGGCTGTACAAGAAACAGCATCTCAGTGACTGATATTGTCACTTATTAAATATTTTTAAAGTATAAATATCTAACAGTTTTTACGATGAGGTCCAACTGGCGTGTTATAGTATTTATTGCAAAACATAAATGTGTTATAATAATAGACACGTTATATAAGAATATGTGTTAAATTGTTAAATCTTACACATATCACTCAGACCTACCATGCACATATTTTTTTTCAGCGGTTATTTTCACAGTATCTTCTTTCAATAACAGATTGTTTAAGCCCTGTTCCTTCTGTGTCTTGCCAAAATAGCAGCAAGTTTAAGGGTTTTTTTCTGCCCCAAGTTGTGGCACAGCTGGCAGTGTGTAAATGCCCCACAGCCTGCCTTACATTTGTGACTCTGCTTCTTTCCTCCAGGGAGAGGTGCCAAGTCTGTAAATTCAGAGGCCAGGTCACATTCTGTCCAAAAATCAGAGTATCTGAGGGGTGTGGGGAATAAGGTGCCGTGTCATTCTGCTGTCACTTATTTTCAGTTTGGTAGCATTCATTTTTGAATGGAGATTTGTTGGATTTTCAAGACATGTGGCTGCTTGACCTACTCACAGCAAACAGGGAGGTCCCAGCTGGGAAGCGGCCAAGCTGAAGACAGCTCAGGGATGGAGTGTTTGGGGAGAGTATTTTTCATACACTTGCCCTGTTTCCTTACTTCCCCAGATGTCGACTTTGATGCTGTCTGAGATGTGATGCTGAGAGGCAAGCTTTTGTTTTGATGCAGCACACATAGTCTGAGGACACAAATTCCAGTTTATTCCATTCTTTTTCACAACAGCCTTTTCTGTCCTCGAGCAGCGTTAACAGGAGTTAATGTTCCTCTTCTCCAGGCTACACAGCTACAGTTTTTACAGTTTCCCCTCACAGGACAGGACCTCAGACCTCTCATCTCCAGCCTCATCTGTAGGCCATCTTCCTGGGGGCACCTTGCAGCTGAACACAGGGCTGCAGCAGAGTCACGGCAGCACTGGGGACCACAGAGGGGTTAACCCTCGAAGGCTCAGTTGTCTGCCCACCCCCGCAGGGTGTTTGCCCTTCTCTGCAGCTGCCAGCACCACTCTCTGAATCACCCTATGCCCTTCTCTTACAGAGCTGTTACTTGTTCTCCATCCCATATCCCTGCAGCTGGTTATTCCCACCTAAGTGAAGCGAAATGTCTCTGTGTAAGATTGGATAAGGGTGTAACTGGTGCAAATCTACCTGAACTCTCAACAGCCTGATACAATCCGGAGGGATTTTGCCAGGCAGGAAGGGTAGCTGGAGAGAGGATGCAGAAAGCTAAAATGAGTGTGTTCCCCAAATTCAAATCTTGTTAGTCAGTCTCCCAGCATGCGATACGGACTTTGTTTATTGTTCTGGAATTTGCTCCTTCTTTTGTTTTTATACTTTAGGGTTGTTTTGTTGTTTTTTTTTCATTTTTAATTTGACTCCACCTTGCAAATCCATCTCGCATCTGTTGTGGACATTGCAAGTCCCCTGAACTTTGAGGTTTGAATTAGTAGATTTTAGTAGATTTCCTGGATTAAAATATTGAAGCTATAATGCTGGCTGCTAAGACTAGTATCAAAAATAGAGAAAATCAATTAGGCAATCAAGGTTAATACTGAACAGTCTTAATTTTATCTGGAAATATTTTA
Source organism: Megaceryle torquata (assembly GCA_024611175.1). Classification (NCBI taxonomy): domain Eukaryota; kingdom Metazoa; phylum Chordata; class Aves; order Coraciiformes; family Cerylidae; genus Megaceryle; species Megaceryle torquata. The sequence continues at coordinate 11,468 of JANIJG010021697.1, forward strand.
AATGAAAGGGTAGGAAAAACGCATGTCTTTTCTACCAACAAGTGTAGAACTTGTGCTCCTACTCTGTCAATGCTCAAGATTATAGGATCAAAGCCTGCTTGTGACTCTAGGGAGGAGAAATTTTGGCACTGGTAGCAAGACATGTAATAAAAATGACAGGTTTGGCTTTTGGGTTGGTAGTAAAAGATCTTGGGCATGAAGAATAGAGGGAATCTGAAAATGCACAAATGTCCGTGGTTGAGCCAACCTTAGAAAGACTGGAAAAGTGGTTCTGTGTGCATTATTTGAATTGCCTGGTTCTTGATTTAGGCCGACCAATGTATTTTTTGTGCTCTCTACCACGCAACACCTCGTCTCTCTACAGTTTACAACACAATCTGCTCGACTCTCACAAAAAAGAGATCAGTGAGGGGGCAGAACTGGATGCAACAAAATAGAATAAATAGACTGTGAGCTGCTGAGGTAGAAGTGATTTTCCAAAGGACATCTTACAGCTGTGTTGTTTTCATTTCATTTAATTGACTTTTGATTTAATTACCTGGCATGATGTTCCCTTAAAATCTGCCTGCTTGCCTTCTTGAGAGTTTCACAAAGCTTGCGATAACTATTGGACTAACAAATGCAGAACTCCTTCCTTTGGATCCCTTATTCTAAGGCAAACATAACAATATAGATTTCGGGCATAAACAATGTTCTGCCTAAGACAGTAGCATCCCAGACCGAAGGAGCTGAACTCCTAGAGGATGAGACTAAGGAGAGGACATAGTTTTGCGTTCCAGTTGTGTGGGAAAATGCCAGACTGGATTCCAGTCATCTGGGTTTTGGGTCTGGGAGACAACAGGCTGTGCTCTAGTAGGAGGCAAATGCCTAAAACCCAGTCCAAGGAGCCAGGCAGCAGGGTCATACATGAGGGTTTGACAGGTGAAAGCAGCGAAGCCTGGCCATCAAGTGGTTTCTATCCAACTGGCAATGAGGTCAGAAGGATCACAGTTTAATCTATTGACCTGATAGAAAATCTCTATATGATGTAGTAGATGATATACTTCCCTTTTTTTTTTCCCCCAACTGCTTTAGACAGTTTCAAAGATGTTTACAAAGACCGTGTCTTGTTTTCTACTATATTCTGTTAAGTTTTGAGGCAAAATCCTTTTCTCATTATATAAAGAATCCTTTTCTCTTTATAATCTCTGAATTGTGTAACTTCCATCGTAACTGTTGACATAAACAAAAGCTACACCTATTTAGGAGGAGGACATGAAAATAAACTTGAATTTTAACCTATATTCTTGTTCCTACACTTCTGAGAGTTTCTAAGAAGATCTGAAGATAATTATAAACAATTTTTTAAAAAGCAGAGCTTTTATTATCTGTATCTACTGCTAGTTGGCATGGGAAATCCTTAGAAATGTAATGAAACATAACACATAAAACCCACTGAGCCAGTGTAAGCCACCATCTAATTACATGAGCAGATTCATAACGACAGGACACCATTAAAAATCCAGACAGAAAACTTCTCGGTACTCTTATTCTGCATTTCTTTTTGTTACTTTAGGTCTTCACATAGGGAGTAATGGAAGTGAGCTGAATAATGAATACAGTTAATACAGTCTCAAGGAGCTTTCCTTCCAAGATTTCTTTCCGTTGAGCTGAACTGAAGGTCAAATAACTTCAGCCTAGTAGAAAGCATCAAGATTATCCTTTTTAGACCCTTTTATTGAGTACAATTTAATGGTGACAAGGCATAATAATGGATAAGGAGAAGGTGGATATTGTAAAGCTTTATTTTGCTTGCAGTAAAGTAGAAGAATAATGCATTTCAGTTACCTGGGCAAATGACAATAAAATAATCTCTTTTCCAGTTTTAGGTGGTGTGGTGAATGGCTCAGATCAAAAGTACGGACAGCTGCTTTTTTCCTTAATGGGTTTATCCCGCTGCTGAATGAGGGCGGATCAAACGATCCAGTTATGCTAATTCCTGAATAGAGCCAATGCAAATTTCCCTACCTCTAGACCCTGGTGTGGAGCCCTGCCCTGGATGGGGCACTTTTTTTCCCCTGTACTGCACCTGGGGAATGAGTCTGTAGAGCATGGGTGCAAATCAGCAAGCAGGCTGCTCAAGGAGACCTGCAGTGTCAGGATGTCAATGTACAGCCAGACAAAAGAGGTGCATATAGATTTTTTAAAATATATAGACATATATAAGTTCCGTTATGCATGCATATAGCAGTTGTAACTAACAACTAGAAGTATGTCACGTTTTTTCACAGAATTGGTTCTGTTCTCACTCAAACCAGGACAAAATAGAAGGCAAAGGCTAAAGAGGATTGATTATTTTATTTCTCCTTCACATTTTCTTCTGTGCCTTCAGCTGGCTGGGGAGATGCTCTGCTGTGGGTGTCAACAAGCGTGGGTCAAGGAGGGATTTATAAACTGAGACATGTGGGCTTGCTCTCACTAAGCTCATGGGAGGAGGGAGCAGGAGGAGTCTCCGTGCTGGCATCGGCGCTGTTGAACCACTGAGGCAGGACTTGTGAGGAATGGACAGAAGACACCGAAGGCTTAATTTGCAACAAGGATGAAGGTTAATTGCAAACCTCGGGGCGGGGGGGATAATTTACATGAGTGGGTGTGATCCTCTCTCTGTACCCCCAGATGTGACTGTAATACCCCAGAGCCTTCAATATGACTAAGAACCAAGGGGACGTCAAGCGGCATCAGCTGGATATTGTTGTTTCCAAAACCCAACATCTTCATGGTCCATACAAATTTATGGTTTTTTTCACTTCTTTTTTACATGTTGACCAAAACAAGTAACGTATGACATTTCTCTCTCAAATTGCCCTGTACTTTGTACCTGATTTGCCCTCATGTCTATAGGTTTGCATTCCACCCTTATCATACAAGCCCCGTGCAAGCCTTGGAAAGCTTTTCTCCGTTACTTGCATTTTTGGCAGATGGTCATATTTACCACTCCGTTGACCTTGTTAGCATATTTATCATTGTGTAAACAGTTTCTATTCTCTTCAGACTATGAAGTCTATTTTGGCCAATATTATAGCAAAGACTTAGTGTGAGTATATGACTACTAATCAGTGCACCAGGAAAAGCTGCATATTAAAAGAAAGAATAAGAAATAAAAAGCATCATAAAGACAATGTGATTAAATAGTGAGCTTTTTAGTGATCTTATATAGATGGCATATTGAAAGTGTACAGAGCTAGATATTAGGTCACATGTCTAGGGAGCTGCATACAAGAATAGCACAAGCATATAAGGAGAAAATTAGAAAGCCCATGCATAAAATGTCATACAGCTAGCAAGGGACATGAAAAGTAACAAGAAAATACTCTAAATTTAGATTAATAGTGAGAGGATTATAAAGGGGAGAGTTGGTCTCCTACTCAGAGGGAGAAAAAGCTATTTTTAAATGATATTGAGAAGACTGAAGTGTTTTGTTTCTTTTTGCTCCAGCATTCTCTGCAAGGCCAGGGAGAAAGGGTATGAATTCATGTTAGAAGAGAAAATCAGCTGAAAGCACGAGTCATAAGTCTTTTTTTTTTCCCCAAAAATTCTCTGGAGCTAATGAAATTCCACAGGGAAATTTAAAACCCAGATGAAGCAAATCTGAGAGCAATTCAAAGCTTATCACTGAAAACTGGGGAGCCTGGGTAAGGTTAGGAGCCTGCTTATCTTTACAGTGGGGAACAGGGAGAACTGGGGAATTGCAGGCTTGCCAGTTTACCTTCTCCTCCCAGAATGGGAAGAAATAATCCAACTATCAGTAAACACCTAGAAGGTAATGAAGGATAAGTAACAGCTGGCAGGGATTTGTCAGGAACATACGATGTTTAACAAAGGTCATTTCCATTTCTACCAGCACAACAGGTAATGCTGACCACAGGAGGGAGGTAGGCCCTGTGCTTCAGAAAGACTGTGACACTGAGCACTCATTTCTGCAGTTTCATGAGCTGGCTACAGGACCACGGTCCAAGCTCCGTGGCCAGTGTTGACACACACACCAGCTGTGGTTTCCATGGGCACCTCTCCCGGGCCCTGTGTGACTCAGTATTTTTGCCAGTGACTCAGATGACAAACTAATAACCAGGTTTACTCAATTTTCAAATAGCAGAAAGCTAGGAAGGGTTGCGAGTGTACCGGGGGATGGGGTGAGATCTAAGAATGGTGCCAACTGAGCAAATCATCCTGCCCAAGTGAGATACGTTTTCTGTAATGCCTTACAGCTGACTGGGGTGACCTTGCTGTACCAAAAGCCCAAGCATCAAGCTTGCACTGAAGGTACACGTCGTTTTGCCACGTCCTGCTGAACTCCTTTTGGCCTCAATACATAGCTCATGAACAAGCTGGGCTCAGCACCTTGCTCCCCCTCTCCTGCCTAGGGGTACCTACACTGCCAGCCTCCTGGTTTACACCAAGATCTCAGCTCCCTGATCAGCCACATGGCACACATGTCTTTGCTACCTAACCTCCACCTGCAATCATCTGGCTCATGCCCTTGGTGAGGAAACCTGGGCATGCAGGAGGAGCATCCTCTTCATCAACCTTCTGGGTCACCTTCCAGCCAACCCGGGGGCATGGAGATTTACACCTCCTGCAACACGGTCAGCACGGGGCTAGGGGTGACCATGGCCAAGACGAAGCATGGACTCCTGTGAGCTTGCTTTGAGACACAGAGGTCCTGTGGATGGAGCATATCCAGGTAGATCCTGCTATGGGACCCCCTTTACCTGACTCAGGAGGGTCTAGCAGGCCTGCATGCCCCCCAGCCAGCCTGCTGGCACCAGCATGGGACCCATCTGGAAAGCATCTGAAAATGCAGATTTAAATATATTTAATAATCAGTTTTACTTGCAGTGGGAGTCGCGTGTGATCTTTATGTTTTAAGGAAGCATTTATTTCTGTCTCCTCTGCCAAGTGGCAGCTTTGTGCTTGGACAAGCTTCTGCCCAAGTCCATGGCAGAGGGGTGCACTCCCAGACCCAGTGAGCAACCGCCGTGAAGCCGCTGCTCTCGGGAGGTGGAGGGAGGATAGCTGGGCTCCGTCCACCCGCCAAGCTGCCACATGCTCTCACAAACTCCTTAGGAAAACTAAATCAGTCAAAAATTTCCAAGAATAAACTTTTTTTTATATGTGATGGAAACTTGGAAAGATTTCAATCTTGAGTTGTCTTGAAGTGATTGATTGATTTATTTATTTATTTTCATGTTAAGTTTCCACTATTGACTCAAAAAAATCAGTCATTTAGACAACTCTGCTCTGTGCAGGAAGGATAAAGCTTATCACAGAACCAAACACAATTTTTCATGAGCTGTTGGAAAGTGGAAAAGACCATGCTGATCACACTGCTTGCTGTTGTAAATTCAGAGCATGCTTCTTTGACCTGTCCTCCTTTTAGGATAAGCACAGCACATATGCAAATAACGGTAATAAATACCATCAACAAGCAAATGGAAATAGCAACTCCACCAGATAAACCAACAGCTTAAACTGAAACTCTCTCTGGAGAGAAGATAAAAGACCAAGTGACTGACAGTGTGTTGGTCACCTCACCTTGCTCCCTGAAGGGTACGTCACAATTAAATCCTGCGGCAGTAGTGGCACTTTTGATGCCCCTCCCCCTGTTAGTAGTGGTCCTCCCCCAGGTGGCATCTCATGGCCGTCCCCTGGTCACAAAGCACAGCACTGCCAGCACAGAGCAGCTCATCTCTACTTTGCTGTAAACCCAGGGAGCTCAGCACCATCCTGTGGGCCCAGGAGTGCCGGGGCAGGGCTGCAGCGCTGCTGTGCATGCAGCATCCGGCGCTGGACACGGGGGCAAGGGGACACGCCCCGTGTCCACAAGACATTCTCCAGTCATTCATTGCTATTTCTATTCAGAATAAGTTTTGTTGCCTTCATCCTTCTATCATTTGTTAAGGGGTATTTTGAGCCGTTGGTTAAAAATCTACACTTATGCTTGGTCTGCGTTGGGGGAAATCTGTCATTCAAATGGCTACTAACAATACCTGTCCTTGCTGAAGACAGCACACAGCAGCACGTATCACCAGTGCTGCGTGCCTCGGCGGGCCTGTTCTATATTTGTCCCCTGAAAAAATATATTTCCCTTTATGCAAGAGGCTTCCTAAAACCTCGGTGTTACATAAATATCTGATATTTCCCCATCTTTTTCATCCCAAACCCTCGAGGTCAGAATTTAATACCAAAGGACCAATGCACATTTCTGCAGAAATATAAATGGTCGTTCCCCAAAATAAATCTGCATTCTAAATATATCCCATAAGCTGAAGGAAACTTGTCAAAATGCATTTAAGATGGAAGTCTGATACTGAACAACAAAGAAAGCAGCCTGCAGTATCTGACCCGCGACTAAACGCTGTACTAAACACTTAATCAAGATACCTTAAACTAGGGATGCACAGCTTGCTGTCAGCTGTTGTGGAGTCAGGAGAGACTATTGCCGTGGCTTTTTCTGAAAAAAAACCAAAACAAACCCAACCTGGGGGATTCCAGTTTTCTCAGAAACTTGCCTCTCTCCCCACCTGAGCTCCTGAAAATATATATTTATTTTTTTTCTTCCAGTCATTTAAAAAATGTAATTACAAAAATGAAAATGCTCCCAGATTTCAAACCACTTCAGGACATTTTGCTTATTAGAAACACGTTGACTTTTAAACAAATGCCCCGCTCTCCCTGTAATTAATTTTGAAAGATTCATTTTTGCACTGACAGATGACAAGCAGCTATTCTGCAGCTTCTCAGGATTCTTGAGCTTGACCTTAATAAATAATACACTGTTTTCTTAATTTGAAGAATAACATATGCTTTTCCTCTTCCCCACTGAAGTGGATCCTTTTGTTTTCTCTGCAGCCGCTGTGTTTGCTGAGGCAGCATATGCCTTTTGCACGGCGTGATTACCTTTATGTGGGCAAGTAGGCCACACCATTAACAATTAAATATTCTCAGAATTTTACATTTAAAGAAGATAAAGATTATTGTATATCCCCTTTCCCCTTGTGAGGTAGGGGATGTAGACCACAACCAGTGTTTCTCAGAGTCCTCTCTGACCGTGGAGGTGCTGCCATTAGCACCTGGTGGCTTTTGCCCAGCACGTGCACATCCTATGGGCTGCAGCAGGAGATGTGGTTGGGAGACCAGCTCAGCTTCACACAGAGGCACTGACAGCTTCTGGCCCGCTCTTGGTGGATCTCCTCAGTGGGACCTCTTCATCATTGGGTGTATATGTGAACCTGTGCTTTTTGTCCAGGCCAAGCATCCACTAGCCTCCTGGGTGCAGACCATGGGACACAGGGAGATGCTAGCATGTGCTGGTGGCCTTGAGTGGACCTGGTGGATGCTGAGTGTCCTGAGTCCACTGGTTTTGTGGATTCAGCGGTGCACATACAAGATCACAAATCCCACTGTGAACAGGTGTTTTATAAAATGGCAAAACAGCCCTTTCTTGAGAGCTTCCCACTGAGGGTGCCCCTCAGGGACAACAAGCAGCAGCACAGGATGCAAAATGCATGGGGTTTGCCTCAGGTTGCCCCCCACCCTGCAGAGATCTGTAACCATCCATCAGCTCCCCTCTCAGGCTGCTCTTCTGCAGGCTAAACAGCC
>JANIJG010021697.1:23100-37159 GCA_024611175.1 Megaceryle torquata
CTCTCCTCTCCTCTCCTCTCCTCTCCTCTCCTCTCCTCTCCTCTCCTCTCCTCTCTCCCTGCTGTGTCTGGTTCAGGAGGAGGCAGTGCATCAGCCACGCAGCACACGCTGCCTCTCCGTCAGCACTCTCCCTCCTCAGTATTTGTCTTTGCAGTTAAGGAGAATGTCTTTAGTGGCAGACTGAAATAAGACATTTTTGTATTCTAATGAAAAAATAGGTGCCTGAGCCCCCAGGTGTGAGACAAGCCCCTCAGCCACAGAGGCAGCACAAGCATCCCAAAAGCCATCTTCCTGCATATGCCTTTTCCAGATGGTTTGGCTTTTTTTCCCTCTGTCTTTCTCCTACCTTGGATGTGAACCCGAGGGAAGAGAAACCTGTTCATTAATGAGGCTGGAGAAGAGATGGTGACCTGTACTGCCACTGTGGCTGGCTTGTATGAGAGGACAGATGGATGGGGTTGTGGGGCCCTGGTCCACCCACAGCACCTCTACCCCTTTTGTCCACGCTGTGTCACCACTGCAGTCCCAGCAGCTGGAAAGCAGACAGGAGAGGAGCTGGGGATAAAGCTGGTGATGGACTGGGAAGGCAGAGGCAGAAGGAAAGAGTCTCAACCACAGGAGTGTGAGGAGCCAAGCAACAGACCATGCCAAGAGTTCTGCCTGTGCCCCATAAATGTGAACTGCAGCCAAGAAACCACAATCAATATTTTTTCCTGAGGAAACAAACAAAAAAAAGAGTGTTTTTCATGCCAGCGTGCAGCTTAGGGAGCTAAGATATTAGTTGCCTACCATGGAAGGGTGAATGATGGAAATGGCTTTTTGGGAATTTAAAACTTGAGGGAAATTGAGGTGTTTCCCCATGGATCCTCAGACACAAGGGGGCAGCCCACAGTTTAAAGAAATCCCTCAGTCCTCCAGGGTTTGTGTACACTCAGGAGAAGCAGATTAGACCAGCACAATAGGCCCCAGCCCATTGTGGAGAGATGGCAAGAGCATTTTAAGAAGGGGCATTGACCAGTGAGTTCGGGGAGCCTGCTTTTGTGCTTATGCATTTAGGGAAGTTTGCAGAACTACAGAGGAAAATTACCAGGAGAACTGGCTCCAGAGAGTTTTGCAGCTCTATCATTTAAGGTCAAAAAAACCCCAGGAAACTAACATTGTCTCTTAAAGATTTAAGATGTCAGTAAATAAATGATGTGGTTTTCAGAACTGTAAAGCATCTCGTATCTTCTGCTGACTTCAGCTGGAGCATTGGGTGCTCAGCACTTTTTGGAAATAAAATCATTTGTTTGTGAAGCCTCCAAAGGAAAAGCTGAGAAGGCTGACTTGAAGTTCTTGTTCTTGCAAATATGAATATGAAGCAGGATATAAAAATATGAAATGAATAGGAATTGAAGCAGAATATGAAACTTAAATCAGTAGTGTTCCCTCAGGAAGATCATTATTTTGAAGCAAAGAAAAAGTGCACATAGAGACAGATTTGTAAACACCATAGGAAAGGAGGAAGGATGGAACTTGCTTGGCATTATTATTTCCTGTCTCGAAGCTGGTCTGCCTCTGCTTTCTCTTTGTGGTATTTGTAGTAGGTCTGCATTGAACTAATTGCTTTCAGCCCTGGGGGCTGTCATGAAAATGTAGGCGGTATTAATGCCTTAACTCTTAATTACCACCACACCAAGGCAGTTGAGGAAGGGACTAAAATGTCAAACAGCAGAGATAACCAAGCATGAAAAATGCCACACCCCTGGGCGCTGCGAAGGGCAGGGGCAGGCTGGCGCAGATGCCAGAGATGAGGGGCTCCTCCAGACAGCTCAGGCTGTCCTCACCCACCACAGCCACGGCAGGACCCTCCACCAGCCTGCTCTTCACAGCATGGGTGAGATGCTGAGAAGAACCGCACAGCTCTCGGTTTCTGTCAAGAGTTAAAGCCAATAGATAAAAAAACCTTAAGCAATGAGAAAATGTAGAAATTGTGTTATAATACAGAGAGGGATCCAGAAGTATTTCACAGAAGCTGACATATTCCATGTTCTTTTTTCCCCCTTGCTATGTTCCACAGGAAAATAAAATCCCTTGTCGTTTAGGTCAGTTAACCTGAAATATTCTTGATTCATTTCCCCTCCACTACAGAGTCCCAATTGCAATTGCTTGAAATGGGACATGAAAGAGGTAAACCTGTGGCATGCTAGGGAGTAAAAAGTGTATGAGGCCCCCAGATATTATTTTTTTGTTTGTTGCATTGATTCCCCAGCTCTAATTTGGAATGAAGAACATGTCAAAATGAGAGGACTTCCTACAATACAAAAATGTTAGGACTTTTTTTTTTTTTTCCTGGTAATTTCTTGAAAAAACGAATGTTTTCTTTTTATGAGCAGCAATTCACACATTTTAATCCAAACAACCCGATAGAAAAATCTTTATATAGATACTGATTTTAATAAGGGATCTCACAGTACTAATCCTCTACTACAAAGCACTGTTCAGCATCACTTTATTATACAGTTTGCCTAGCAAAGCATTTCATCATGCAGAAGTGAGAAAAGCCTAAATGCACTCTTCTGATGAAAAGAGAGACAAATAAGATTCAAAGGCTGAAGAAGATGGTGAGGGTATGGTGAAGGAAAAGGCACCAGAAATCTGCTGAAGAAGAATCACAGATAATGCAGTTGAGATGATCTGTGATGAACTTGTGCAGAGTTTGCTCGTTAATGCACTGCAAAAAGCTTTACAAAGGAAGGCTGATATCCCTGTTACAGGCAAGGGAGGTGGAGTGGAGCACGCTGAGTGACTCTCTTTTGCTCACTCTGTGAGTCGAGAGCAGAGCCCAGACTCATCGGGTACAGCTGAATATACTTTGTACAAGATTAGGTGCTTTTCTTTTGTGACACGTTAGGAAGCCCAGAGGGGCTTTTCTCTCTGGACCCTGACAGAAGACATGAGTCAGAATGACGAAAACCAATGATTCATCATATGGACTTTTCCCTTAAATCAGGCCATGCAAACCTGTTTGGCAATGCGTTGTGAAGCCTTGATGCTTAAGAGGTAAGCCACTCTCAAGCTGTGGGCTCCACCTTCCTTGTCCTGGAGTTTATTTGTTTATTGTGTGCTGCTCAGTTACCTGTATGGGCTTTAAGTGCCAAAACACCCGTTTCAGCTGTTGTCAAGGGAAGAGGGGTTTATTTAATGAATATGAAAGCTGGATGAAGTAATACTGTAAATTTAGAGACGAGGGACTCCTGTGATGTTAGTTGACCTAATTGTTAGTTGACACAATTTCACGCAGTATCATCAATGCATAAAAATACTCCTCTTACTCCCTAACTGATCATCATCAGGCCACTCACTTGCAGCTGAAGCAAAGAGCTCTTTTGGAGTAAGGCTGTTTGGTGCTCTGCTCAAAAATGCCAGCACTTAATGAACTTCTGGCTTTTGAAACCTTGATTCTTAGTCTTGTTTAGAACTGTTATTGCTTCTCACAAACTTCCAGACCAAGGTGAGCCTGTGAAATAGTCTTCCAATCCTACGGGATGGAAATATGATGTAAGGTGCCTAGCCCAGAATGACAGCATGTGAAACATTGCTGTCATTTCTAAAAAAAATTATATTTTTGTGTATCTGCCTATATTATCTTTTGTTCATCTATGTAGAATTATTCTTCTAGGCTGAAAGTGCTTTCCTGAAATGTGCCAACATTTTCTGCAGTGCTTAAGTCAACAGATCATCTCCTGCCTCCCATTTTCCCTCTAGGACCTCACAGATGGGGGCTGTGGCAGCTGGGCTGAGTGCTGGGGCAATCCCAGACATCTGCCTTCTGAGCAGGGAATTGAAGATGCTGGGTTTTGCCTAACCTTTGCCTTAGGGTCAAAATTACTTTGTTTTTGTTTTTGTTTTCCTGCTTTGAAGCCAGACGCCCTTCTGGGGCACTGCTCACATTTAAATCTCCCACTTAGGAATGTATTCAGTTTTATTTTGGTGAGCGTGTTGTTTAGCCAAAGTTGCTCAGTAACAACTAACTCTCCCATCCAGCTATGCTTTTTATTCCATCTCTCACTGCTGTGGGATTTCGTGTGGTGTGTATTTTCACAGGATTAATATCGATGGGATGTTCTATATCCCTAATGTATCTCAGTTCATTAAATACCTTAATTCATTTTGTATGAATGTCTTTTGCCTTCTATTCAGGAGATGCACCCATTTATGTATCATCATTTGTAGGCTGTTCTCAAACCCAGAAGAATTACAGAAGAATTCTTCTGCTGTTTAAAATCCCACTCAAAATAATGGCTCATACCTACATGTTAATATCCTTCTGGTAGATCAGCTTATGATGTGCCCACTGTACAAAGCAAGCTGAATTCTCTGCCTTAGCATCAAGCTGTCACTAATTGCTTTTATATGTGTTTGCTATGATTACATTGTCCCCATTTCCAGCATCTGTTTTGAAACACAATATTAGTTCATTTATTTCCTGTGTCACAAACCAATCTCATGGTGAACATTGCTTTGCAAGTTTATTGAGATAATGTTTCTCATAAGAGCTTTGTCCTGCTGTTAACTTTGTGCCTTTTTTTTTTTTTTTTTTAAATGGTAGAAGTGTCACCCTTTCAGAAAGTGAATTGCTTTGACTGCAAATAGAAAAATTTGCCCCTTGTGCTGAATATATTTGGGTCTTATTGTGGCTGCTGTTCTTGTTTATGGCTTCTGGACCTGGCTGTGTGTTGACCCTGGGTTCTGTCTTTGTTTTTCCTTAGGTGCACATCAGCACCGATGCTGCCCACTATCCCTCATGTTTGGGAATCACATCATAGCTTTCATTCAGTTAGAATTCAAGCCAAGTCCCTTGCTGACACTACCTTGCTATGTCCAGATCATTTGTAATACCTAAAACTCTTTCAGTGGAGGTTATTCCACATGGTAACATGGCTGAAGCTCTGTGCATCTTAGCATCAGGCTCAGCCACTTCTGGTGGCTTGCTTGCTTTTGTGAGTAGATGTGCTGGGGAACCTGTGGGAGTGCAGGGACCTAGATGGGATTCTTAAAAAGTAACATGAAGAGCCTCACTGTCTCTTCAGATGCTTAAATAACTTCTGCAATCTATCACCTGACATCGGTTCTTCTCATTGAAATGGTTTTGAAAATGAACACAAGGATTTTAAACTGTGAAGTTTCTCTCTTGTGCTTTTCAAAGATTTGAAAGATCTCAGTCATCTTCTCAGCTGCTCTGTCACCTGCAGCTTTGGACTGAGCAGTTCAGAGGACCCTGTTGCCCCCTTTTTATCTGAATGCTGACCTGACTCTGGGGTAGCAGGTAGGAGAAGCGACACACTACAAGCTTGTTGGACAGTGAAGTCCATTGCCTCCCTCAAGCACTATCCGTGTTGCTCTGCTCCATTTTTAGCACTTGGTCTCAGGGAAATTGCACCCTTCAGGACCACGAGGGACCACCTTTATCATGTGCAATGCTCTTCACACACAGCCGTGGGGTTTCAGCAAAGTTTTCCTGTACCTGCTCTGTGTGCTTCATGGCACTAGAAAGTCTCATCTAGAGAGATACTCGCTTTTCATTTCGAGATCTCTACTGACAGGGATGTTACTGTATTCCTAGGTATGTGTTTCCAGTGGCTAATTATTTTCACCTAAAGTTTTGCATGTGATGTCTTGCCTGAGGGCATGTCAACACTTTCAGAGGAAATTTCTGGTGCTGAGGCCAAGAACAAGGCACTGACAGAGAGGTGACTAATCATGTTGCTCGAGGGATGTCACTGGTCCTTGGCCTTTTCACTCTTCTCATTGTTTTTGTTGAGCTGGGGAAAATACCTCTTGTGTCCCCTCACTCTGTTTGAACATTTCCACAAGCCAGGCACCTATGCTGTCCCCTCAGAGGGTACCTTGCCTCCTCCAGGGATTTGACCAAAGCCGGTCTTCCCTGACTGGAGATGACAACCATGGACACAGGCTCAGTGTTTTCCTTCCCATCGCTTGCAGCAGCTTCTCTGATAGGTTTTGCTTAAGAGAAATATAAAAGAGCTAAGGAAAAAATTCTTCCAGTCTAGGTAAATCATAGAATTAGAAAATGTTAGGGTTTGGAAGGGACCTCGGGAGATCATCAAGCGTGACCCCCCTGCCAGAGCAGGGTTACTCAGGGCAGCCCACACAGGAACAGAGCCAGGTGGGTCTCTAGAGCAGGAGACTCCACAGCCTCTCTGGGCAGCCTGTTCCAGGCTCCGTCATCCTCACAGGGAAGAAGATTCTCCTCATGTTGAGGTGGAGCTTCCTGTGTTCTATCTTGTACCCATTTTCCTTTGTCCTATTACTGGGCACCATGTAAAAGAGACTGCCCCCTTCCACTTGACACCCATGAAGAGCATGTTCTCTCTTAACCTTACATAATTTTTAAACCTGAACATCTTTCAGCTCTCATTACTACACCATTTTTATTTTAAATCTATTCTTGGAAACATATTTGTCATTTTCCAGTAGCTTTTTAAAAGCACTGAACCAGGGATTCAGCTAAACATAAACGGTGGTAGTTTACCAAGTGAATCTGGGCTGTCAGAAGGTGGAGTGAGCTCTGTAGGACTCACCTCTGCTCACCAGACTGGGGCTAACTACGAACTTTCATAGGAACACATCTAATGTTTTGGGTATTTTTTTTTCCCACTTTCCAGGTTATTGATAAAGATATTGAATAGTGCTAGCCTAGACAGAAGGCTGGTGGGAGTCCAGAAGACATGTGTGGTTGGAGCTGTGGTGAATGCACATCTCCCGAGCTGTAAAGAGGAACTGGTGGCTTTTGAGGGTCTGTATGGCCAGGCTTATGTTTAGAGTAGCAAGTGACAGAGCAGGTGCTGTATCTATAGTTACATGCCTGTACACGGGGAAAGTCGCTGTGCCCATCTCAGGAGGATGCTCCTGCCATGGTGGAGAGCTGTTGCAGGACATGCACGCTCCAAACCTATGAAGTGCATGAAAGGAAAATGGGCTGAGTGATGCCTTCCCTCTTCAAAATATAGAGCAAAATGTGCAGATGACAGTGAAAGTGTCCCATAGCAGAGACTGACCTGGGTAGCCCTTTCCTGGCTGTAAAATTCAGTGTGGGATTGTCCACTCACATGGCTCGGCCAAGTGTGCACGTAGACCCCGGGTGGCTGCCGGCTCTGATGCTACCTGCAAATCTCTGCTTCTGCCTGGGGCTTTCTGACCCCAGGACTCACCTGGCCTGTCCCTCCAGACTTCAGCAGGAGGAGATGAAATCATTGCATGACACGTATCCCCAGGTGGGGATATGGGATGGAGGCTGCTTCAGCATCACACAAATGAGTCAGCCTCCTGTGTCAGAGCAGGTTTCTTAATTTAGCTATACTGGGCAACGGTTCCTCCAGACGTTCACTCCCATGGCCAGCCTTTGTGAGCCCCAGAGAGCTGTCTGCTTTATTGCTGGTTCTCTGATGCCCTCCTGTGACTTGCCACCGGTGACTGACAGCACTGCTGTGGCACTGGCGGTAAGAAGGAGCTGTGTCACGAAGGGAAACATTGCCACAGCATGATCAGACAAGCCAGATAAATTGCTTTAGAAACATCATTGCTGGTGCTAAACTCCAGAGCTTGGCCCACATGTGATGCTTGTATCATAGAGGTATTGCCCAAATTATTTTGGAATCAAGGTCTCTGAATGTGTCCCACCTTCATTATTAACACATTAGGGGCTAGGATTGCACTCATGTTATTAAATTCTGTTCATTTAAGTGATGGATCTTAGTACTGAAGGACCCTTTGGTAGCCACTGAGGTAAGAGGTGATGATTCCCTTTTCAAAGTGGAATCTTAATAATGTTCCACAAAGGCTACGATGGGATGCCTAAAATGAACCCTCTCAATCACTGCTTGAAGTGGAAGCACGACAGCAGTCAGGTGTCCACCCTGTCTGGATTAATTTGTCTCTGGCTGCTGTTCTCTTACTGCACCTTTAGATAGGTTAATAGTGAACCTACACGGCAAACCCTGGGGAGAAAGAAACGACATTTTATTATTATTATTAATTATTTTCATTATGATCGCTCCTACCAGCTGAGGCATAGAATGGATCCCTGCTGGGGAAGGCACTCTGCAGACACGACAGAAAGGCAATCCTGCCCCAAGCAGCTTAAACATTAAGCAAAAAGATTATGAGAGCAGAGACTAGGTCTCAGTGTCATAAAGCTCTACTTTCCTCCTGCAACAGTGAAAACGTGAAAATCAAAGATTATTGCCTGACAGATGTTTCCATAAAGCAATAAAACGAGCAAGGAGAAAAGCAGTCTTGCATGAAGACAGTAATTTCCCTTTGGATGCTCAATTGCTGCTTCACTGGGAAGTTTCCATGTCCCTCTCCATCCCCCATGACTGACAGCTGTTCCTCTCTGTGAGCAATTTCTTGAAGCCAATGAGGGAAAACCGTGGGACAAGAAAACCTTTTGAGTGGGAAATCTCCATAACACACCTCTTCAACCCTGCGCATGCTCTGCAACCTCCTCCACCTCCCTCAGAGAAACTGCTCCCAAGGGGTTGTTTCAATCCTCAACAAAGATATCATCCCCGTGGTCTCTGCAAAACCATGTGTCAGAATTGTTCCAAATATTTTATTAATGGGACAATGCCCACCTGCAGTGTGATGCTTGAGTCCAAAGCCAGCCTTTAGCCTCTCTGTAACCAGCAACAATACTTATATAAGGGTGACTCATGCCCTGAGCAGCTAAAGCTCTCGGATGCTATTTTCTCCTCAATAGCAGCACATGTAATCTAGGGTCAAGTTTTGGAGTCGAAACTGCTTATTTCATCCCCCAGCATTTCTGTGGCCAGTAGGGAAAAGGCAGTAGTGCAAAATTCTGTTTTGTGGTAAAAAAAAAAAAAGATGAAAGCTTCATTTAGTAATGCCCATGTATTGCTTAAACATTTATCACTTAGCTCTTTCTCAGAACTATTTCTCATCAATTTATCATGTGCCTTACATTTTACTACCTACATTTTCTTACCTTTGGTAAAACTTTTAAAGGAAACCTGGAAGCTAAAATACCAACCACGAGCTGCTTTGCAAGTTGGTGGCTGGATGTCTGAATGCCTCTGCTGCTCAGCACTTGGAAAAAGGTGTCTGAAAACCCCAATTCCTGTCTTCTGATGGCAGCATCTGTCTTTGCCCACTGACAGCACCCATCGTCTCCACCAGGACAGCCAGTCACACACCAGGCACTGAAATAAGACCCCAGGAAGGTGGAGGAAAACAGCTTTGGGTATCTCCCTATACCTCCTCTGCCCACCTTGGCAGCCAGGCAGCATTGGCTGGGGGCACAGACTTGTGCCCATGGGGTTGGGGCCAGCCAGTGCCCAGCTGCAGGGCTGTGGTCAACAACTGCAGGGGTGGTACTCTGTGGCAGGACAGGGGATCAGGGCCTTTGGCAAACACTGTGAGCTGCTCCTCTGACTCTGGACTCAGAGCCTGGGATGGTCTGCAGAAGCCTGGCTGATCCCTGGTCATTAGAAGCCCCTCTGCCACCTTCCTCCACCTTCCACAGTTAATGAGTTGCTTCCAGGTATCATGGGGGGCGGTGGACACCCAGAAAGCCAGTGGGGAAGGATGGCATCTCTCCCTGTCCCTTGATGACATGTGGACATGGGGTGGTGGAGCCCTCTCCCCACACTGGCATGGGTCAGCTGGGATGTGACACGCGTCCCGTGCCCATTGCCCTGAAGAGTTTCGTGCTGCACCAAATTCAAGCTTTGAGGATTTAAGAGCAGGCTGGCTGCTACCTCCCCCCGCCACGCAGGAGTTGTTTCTTTACAATGTATGTTTTATTTATAGATTAACATTAGCATTTGCAAGAGGAATGACTTGGGCTCCCAGTTATCGCTTCCTATTAACCTGAAATTACTGAGCGTCTGAAATTCGTGAGGAAACCCAGTGAGCAGAAAGTATCAGAAAAATGTTCCTCTTCTTTCCTTGAAGCACAGAGAATAAACAACCTCCTCCCTTTAGAAGGCTGTGCAAAACCATGGAAATGTCAAATGAGCACCAAGCAATCATCTTTTTAAAGAACCACAAACACCATCCATTTTTCATCTCATGTGTGTACAGCTCTTAATATATATTGCATATCATGTCCATCAGCAGATTCCTATTTGCCATTAATAATTGATTTTGGATTGCACAGAGGGGCAGATCCTGCAGCCCTCTGTTGTATGTTACAGCCTTTGCTCCTAGGGAAATGTTTCCCTTCAGCAAAAAAACCCAGCAATCTTGGCTTTTTGCTTGAACAGGCTTTGGGGGGCCTGGGGAAAAAAAAAAAAAGTCCCCGTTGAGCTCTACAGGGCTGGACGTGGGGATGGGGAAGGCAATGGCTGGGGGGCCAGCCCCAACAGGGAATTTCTGTGCTGGCTTGCAGGTAACGTGGGCAGGGCTCATCTTGGCAAGTTTAGACATCTAGAACGTAGGCATCTTCCTAAGCTGACTGTCTAGGTCCCTCCTGCATCCCACCCGGGCACCAGCTGCCCCACACAGAGGTGGCTGAACAGTCCATGCGATGGGCCAGCCTGCTCTCCCACCTTTCTCAGTGACAACAGGGAGAACTCTGACTAGCTGATGAGAGATGGTTAACGTTTCTTTTAGGTGTCTAAGTGACCCAGTGTGACGCCTAGGCTGTGAGGAAGAGGAGGGCAGTCCTTGCACCTCCGTTGTAGCCCTTGAAATTCCACAGGCGACCACTTGCTGTCCCTGAGCCTGGAAAGCGCAAGGCGAGGGAAGGAAGCTCACTCTTGTCATTTAACCTCCACATCTGAAACGCAGTATTTTTAGTGCCTCATTTACAAGTATTCTTCCTCTTCATTCAGCCAAATCAGGAATAATCACTTGCATTTATGTAGCAACTTTCAGGCAGAAGATGTATAAAATGCTTAGCAGATCCGAGATGGCTATTTACATTGCTTTTTATTTAATCCTCCTTATGCTCTGGTTAGGGACAAACTGGTATCAATCCATTCTTTCTGCACTTATGAACTTTCATGATCTGTGACTGACAACCTCAATAATCTTCATTACAAAGCCTAGGCAGCATCCAAAGTAGCACCTAAATGGTCCCCAGGAGCTGTAATTAAAATTAAGCCGCCCATGGGTTGCTTTGATTACAACAGGGCAGGCCAGCTTAACCTTCAATTTATGCTGACTTGAAAGATGGCTCATACAGAGAACCTGTATGCCAGACATAGATTTGAATTAATTATGCTGATTCTCTGGTTTTATTTTACTATCTGATTAGGCTTACAAATGAAATCACAGTCCCATCCTTCACAAGAGCTTTGGTGTGAATGCCACGTCCCAGCAGCCCACTGTGGGGTACCTGTGGGCTTTCCATCCATTCTCTAGCACAAGGGGCACGTGTGGGCATCTACGGGAGGTGGTGGCCTGTCACTCACCCACTGCCGACTGCAGTCGCAAAGCCCTTAATTTGATTGCATAACTGATGGGGTACAATTGTCTGCTGAGCATGAGCCACCCTGGCAAACCCCAGCTCAGACTGATCCCCTCTTTCCTCCTTCTCACAAAGGAGCAGGCTCTTTGGTGTTCCTTGTTTTCCATCTGCACAGAATAAGCTCTTTAGTTAGTGTCAACACTAGCTGAAAAGCTAAATAGAAAACAGAGTGTCTTAGGTAAGTTTGTTTTCTAACTTCTGCATACCAAAATACAGCTTCACATAGTGTGTTTTGCATAAATTAAGGCAGATGTCTTTCGTGTTGGCTAGTTTGAAAAGCCAGAACTGAAAGGTGGCGGATGCATTTCAGCAAGGCTATCATTTTGTTACAGTTACTTTTAGAAATTGTCAAAACAAAGACACAAAACCTTCCCTCCCCCAGCAAATTTACAAAAACCCACTGGAACCAGATGAGGAGGACATAGCATACCTCCTTATCGATCTTCTTACATAACTTCTTCATTAGTGATTGTATTTTCAGAGATTTCTTTCCTTTTCCTTCCTCAAAGTCTGAACTGAACCAATTGAACCGCAGTGCCCCTCACACAGTTTTGTTTTCCCTTGGGTTTAACTCCAGTCAGCAACTAAGTGCCACACGGTCACTCCCTCGCTTCCCCCTGCCCCCAGTGGGATGAGAATCAGAAAAGTGAGATAGTGACAATTTAATAGGTGAAGCAAAAGCCATTAGCATAAGCAAAGCAAATCAAGGAATTCGTTCATTCACCACTTCCCATCGGCAGGCAGGTGCTCAGCCATCTCCAGGGAAGCCGGGCTCCATCACAGATAATGGTTACTTGGGAAGACAAACACCACCACTCCAAATATGCCCCCACCCTCCTCCTGCTTCTTCTTCTCCCCCCATCTTTATATGCCGAGCATGATGCCACAGGGTATGGAATATGCAGCTGGTCAACTGGGGTCAGCTCTCCCCCCTCCTTGTGCACCCACGTCCTGCTCACTGGTGGGGTGGTGAGAGGGGCAGAAAAGGCCTTGACTCTGTGCAAGCCACTGCTCAGCAGTAATGAAAATATCCCCAGTTACCATCACTGTTTCCAGCACTAATCCAAAACATAGCCCCACACCAGCTACTGTGAAGAAAATGAACTCTAGCCCAGCTGCAACCAGCACACTCTGCCAAAGTAACAGCCTTTACAGCAGCAGAGGTATGCCATCTACTTCTGGTGCAGCTGTGACAGATCCCCTGGTAAGTCTGCCACAAAATAGGGTTGCACTCCCTTGCTGCCTCTCACTGGACCATAAACAAGCATGTAGGTTGAGCTCAGAAAAGGCAGTTTAGCTAAGATTGAGTAATTGCCAATGCCTATGACCATGTTTATGCTGTTCCCTTGGCTGTTGGTCCCTGGAGTACCACTGTCCCCAGCTGCCTAACTTGACTGACTGGCTGGTCAAGACAAAGGTGGTGCTTGCTGGGCAGCAGTCAGGTGTCCTGACTTGGCTAAATGGAGAAGGAGAAAACCTCATCCCTCTTTGCAGCTGCAAAGTGGCAGGGGGCAGAGAGACACGTCTCTTGAGAGTAAGGGCACTCTGCAAGCAGATCACAGCACCAGCACTCTCTTGCTGGTATGCAGGACTCTGGAGTAGAGGAAAGGGAATTATGTCAGGCCCAGTTTATCCCTTGCATTTTTAAAAACTTCTCCTTAAACTGAAGGCTTTTCAAGAGACTATTCTTACAAGTTCAGGTTGTTGATGTGCTTTCTGCTGAACTGAGGATGTGCTTATGGAGAATTACTTCCCATCCCCTGTAAGGTTTTCAGTCCAGCGCACAAGCAGCTCCTTCAAACACCAGCTTAAAAGGTCTGCTGCAAAGATGGCACAATGCCATCTATTTTGGTTGGCAGTCTTTGGAGAGTTGAAGTCTACAGTTCCTCTCCTCTCTCACTGTCAGGCACTGAGTTTTGCAATGAGAGCTGGAATAACTTACTCTGAAAAGGGAGATCAGAAATTTGCCAGGTATTTGGTTTATCCCACACTATCTTCTGGATGCTTTAGGAAAGCTTTGTATATGTTGCCTGAGCTTTACTTCTGAGTTTCCACAAATTATTAAGCTGCCAATCTTCATATTGCTGGTGAAACCCTATTAAAATGTTTCAAATTATCATTACAAATTGAATCTTCTCTCATGTGTCTCATGTACTGTGAATCCTATTTTATTAACGCTGCAATATTTCAGGTCTAGAATTAAAGCCAGAAGGGTTAGTACAGTAAGTAATTAGTCCTTGCAATAATTTTCTCTGCAGTGCTTTGATGCCATTTAGTATTCAATGAGCTAATGACAGAGTTCTTCCTAGCAATGTTTGTGTCCCTGCATTGTTGTGATGCCATTTGAAATGGGAATTGGTTTAGCTGGGAAAGGGCAGGGTCCAAATTGTCCATGGTAGTTGAGGAAAGAAAAGGGGAAGGGAAAAGGGGAAGGGAAAAGGGGAAGGGAAAAGGGGAAGGGGAAAGGGGAAGGGCAATGGGGAAGGGCGAAGGGGGAAGGGAAAAGGGGGAAGGGAAAAGGGGAAGGGAAAAGGGGAAGGGCCAGGCTTTCCCTCGCTTCCT